>FIZT01011286.1:0-10354 GCA_900065295.1 Paracoccus marginatus | reverse complement strand
GGGGGGGGGGGGGGGGGGGGGGAATCTCGGTACCTCTGCTCGTAGATGCGTACTTTAAAGCCTATTTGTACTGCATTCCGCAGCATCTGTTTCTATGTATTCTACAAAATTTATGCATAATATGTTACCTAGTCCGTGGATACAAGTACACAACACATACACAGACAAACAGACAAACAGACAAACAGACAGACAGACAGACAGACAGACAGACAGAGAAAAAGAAACGAGACAAGTCAAATACGGCTATTCTCTGCCTACATTATGGGTATTATGTATCGGTAGTATGTTGTTAGAGTTTCTAGATAGGTACATCTTCCCCTCAATACGTACATACACATACCTACTCGTTCTTACTACTTATCTAACGGTACGTAGGGGTGGGATACTCACCTCGTCTCACCACAATCCACTTACAGTAGTATCGCGAATGATGGTAGCTAAGTATAAGTGTACTAACATAAGTACATACTACATAGTAGCCTTAGTAGGCGTGTAGTAGATAGGTATAGATGATTCGAGTCGAACCGACCAGTACGATACTGTAAATGTAATTATCATGTAGGATGCATGATAAATGATACTACGTACCTAGATAGGTATGTAAAATTATGTCCAAACTCAAACATAGGTAGGTAATAGGTAATGGTATACACATATTTTAGGATTTCATAATAAACACATACTCGTACGAGTATTCTTATCAAACAGTACATACGAGTAGGTACCTAATTATTATGTATTAAGTTTAGGCAGTTAAATGGTACTCGATATCACAGCGTACAAATCATCATAAGACGATTATGTAAATCTATGTGTGTCTGTAAGTACATGCATGTAGTATACCCAAGTAAATTTCAACAAGCACTAAATGAGGAGCATGCGTAATGTATGCGTTCACCGATTTCTACGCAAGTATTCAATGTTAAAGGGAAGAACGAAGAACCAGAAAGCGGAAAAAAGTTGGGTATCAGGCATTAGGCGCAAAAGAACAAAAAATAGCGTTCAATTAGAGAGCCAGACGTCACAGAGCCTATCATGAACCGTTAACAAATCTGCAAATAAATTTTGTCGTAAGCTACAAAATACTCGACACGTGCGGTCTCTGTTCTGTATGTTGAATTGTATTACCTAAGTATGTTTTTTAAAATTTTTTCATCACTTTTTTTGAAAATTCCTCGGTAA
Source organism: Paracoccus marginatus (assembly GCA_900065295.1). Lineage (NCBI taxonomy): Eukaryota > Metazoa > Arthropoda > Insecta > Hemiptera > Pseudococcidae > Paracoccus > Paracoccus marginatus. The sequence goes on along the minus strand of FIZT01011286.1, from coordinate 9,169 downwards.
TTTTGTAATTTTCATCGAAAATTGCAAGCGCAGAGTTGAAAGCACTTAGTAAGTCATTATTGCAGCAGAACGCGACGACGACGACGAAGCTAAAAATAAATGAATATCCTAGCTAAATCAACGCTTGATTATAAATAGAGCAGCGGCGATTGAAATACTAGTAAAATGAATGAAAGTAAAAATGAGAATTTCGTAATAGGTTCTACCTCTCTATAGATGGTCAGGTAATAGATAGTAGATCTAGATACTAGATATACAATACACACGCGGTAACAACTTGTAAGCACAAATACATAATCGTCTTACGTATTCCTACACACAAGAGTAGCCACTAGCCGGAGTAGGTAACTTAATATTAGTAGAAAATGTCATTTTTTTTTGCATGCGTTTGGATTGAACGAAAATACCCAAGTATGTAAACGTAAGTAGAGTACCTAAATGAGTAAAAGTAAACGTATTTCTAATATTAGGCTTCAAGTACCTAAGTAAATAAGATATTGGAAAAATTCGACGATACAAAAGTAAAAAAATATACATAGGTACCTACATAATATGTAGATATTTGTAAATAAGTAAATTACCAAAAAATGGAATACCATCGAAGACTGTGTTTGTATTACATCGCGCGCGTACTTACATTATAAATACATACATTTGCTGCGCATAGTTTTATAATATAGGTACGATTGGTCGTATCCACGCAGACGAGTGTAAAAAAAATTTAATACGCATTATCTATACCTAAAAAAAAAAAAAATAAATAATAATACGCTAGGTAATAACTTTGGTATAAAATTGAAGCTCATTCGCTTTTCGAAAATCATAAAATCATACGTTGAGATATTACGACTACGAGTACCGATTTATGCAACGATAAAAAAAAGAGCGCATATGTTGCCGCTTATTGCCAGTAGAAAATTTTACGCATATGATAGGTGGGTATGCATCGATAATTATTGATAAATCTGCAAGATTAGCGAAAGTAAGTAACTTTCTGAAACGGGAATAAGTGCTGACTGCGAAAAACCAAACCATTCGACGTTCAATATTTTTAATACATACGTAAGTATTTCGAGATATTTTCAAAATTTTCGCTACAACAAAAAAAAATGAATGAAAAAATTTTGCTCCACAAAACTCAATTTTTTTCTCCTCAACACGAGAAGTGCCGTTTACCAGCCCGTTCCAAAGCAAGTAATTATATTTGTACAGTGTTTCAGAATAGTTCATCGACCAACACCACAGATAACGGATGATGTTAGGTTATTTCACTGGAAACAAGTGGCAGCATTACTCTTTACATGAGGATGAAAATGACGCGACGTACTCTTTGACACAGGTAGAGAGAAAGGGGAAAATAATAAAAATAAATAAATCAATAAATAAAAAAAGATTAGAACACATTGCATTCCTGGAAGTAAGTATTGAGTGTGTGTATGTATGTATGCAATACGCGATATCATAGATACCTACAGTATAGGTGCTCAGATTCAGAATTAGATACGCTGGCGCCGTGTTTTGTTTTTCGCAACTGCTTTCGGGCAGAGTAGGTAGAGTAGATGCGAGCATCGAACATATTGAAAGTATTTATAAGTTACACGATTAACACATGAGCAAAAAAAAAAAAAAAAAAAAAAAAAAAAACGCTTGGTACCATCAAGTAACGCAATAGGTATACCCATTAGCCATTACCAACGGAAGAATCCTTTTAACAGACGCGCCGCAACGAGCCCAGACGAGAGACATAGTAAAACATCGGCATCGCCGATTCTCGTAAGGGGACTAGAAAAGGTGTGGCAGTCGACATAGTGGTGGTGGTGTGAAATTATTGTTGCTTTACGCGGTACAAGTCCTCTTTTTTTCAATTTTTTTTTTCCCAGCACGCGGTGGGTGAAAGCGAAACCAAAGTTATCATTACGTGCAATTCAATCGCTAATGGCGCATACGTTGTCCGTTGCGATAAGTACACATAGGTCACGATTTCTGATCATTTGCCAACGACATCGGCGAGTCGAGGTGGAGCGGAACGTACATTTACACGTACCTTTTGTATAACTACGTAGTACGTATGTATTAAGGCGCATTCACAAGAACTCTGACTAAGGATAAAGAACTAAGAATTTTACGGTAAATACTCTCTGTTTATAAATTTTGGATTTCACATTATCAGTAGCGAATCAAAAATTCGAATCATTTGGAAATATTTGGCTACAGTCAAAAAATTTATCGAAAATTGCCTTTCAGATAGAGTAATTACGGTAAAATTCTTAGTCAGAGTTCTTAGTTCTTAGTCGGAGTTCTTGTGAATGCGCCTTTAGGCTTTGGGCTGTCTCATATGGAACGAGTTACGATCTCTGTAAGGATGCGCGTATACATCCGCTCTGGTAGCGTGAGGCGCCGAAGCTAAACACAAACAAAAATGGTTAGGTGGCTTGTGGCAATTACTGTCGCAAGGTGCGACCAGCCACTTTGGTGGCCACCGCAGGCCTTGAACGCGACGAAATCGCAAATCGTAGCTACTTACGTTTAGGAGCGTGATGATGTTGACTTCGCGTATACGACGGCGGAGCGTTCCTATGATTGTTAACGTTATTACTGTAGCTATGCGAATAGCCGCCGCCGCCGCCGCCGCCACCACTACTGCTACCGTGGGGTTGATGATGGCTATGGTGATGTTGGTGATGACTTCGATAGCTGCGTTCGCCACTGTGCCCTCTATGCACGGCCGGATGCCGCTGAAAAGCGCAAGCAAGCGAACAGATAACAAAGACGGCTTTGAAAAGCTGTTGATCTCGTGCCAGTTGTTGCAGGTATTTGTAGCACATATTTACCATTCTTCTCAACGTGGTTATCGGTCTACGAAGCGTTTCGCTGAATCTTCTAGCGGGGGGCTTCTTCGGATTCGAAGAAGGCGTATGCACCGCGCAACATTTGATAAAAACGCCCAAAACGAAAATAAAGATCACAGCCATTAGCACGCAAGCCCACCAGTTGTCCTACAAACACACGAGTAAAGTAGAGTATAGTAGAGTAGATTGAAAAAAAAAAAAAAAAAACAAAAGAAAAACCGTAGAATCGACTTACGAAAGCCCATTGTTGTAACAAGGTACGCTTGTTTAGTAACATGTTCTTCAACCTAGCCAAAGGACCTTCGGCATCGACGGCGCGGCATTTAAAAAATACATCACAGTAACCCTGAAAATTATCACATGGAGAGCCAGGTCGCAGACTAATACCGCCCGGCGGTAAGCCGACAGCGCTCGCAAACTCGCTGGTGCTTCTACAGTTTTCAATATTCGTGCCGTTGTAGCAGGCTAATTCGCACAGTTTACGTTTATCGACCGGCGGAACGCTGTTCGACGACAAGAAGCATTCGTTCAAACCCCACTCCAGACAAATGGAACCGCGACATTCGCCTCCGATGCAAAGCTGAAAACGTTTTAAGCGATTAAAAAATCGGAGGCGCACGCTCGCGAGTACGTCGCTAAAGCGATTCGTTTACCTGAGTGCCTTCGTTGCATCGAGTTTTGTCCGGTTTGGCCGGAGGCATCGGGCACTCGGCCGAGCTTCCGTTACATTTGCTACTTCGACTACAGTCCGACTCGGATTTGCATATCGTTTCCTTATCGGCCGGCGTGAATTTGCAGGTGTGAGCCGAGCAGCAAGGCCCTTGAGAAGGACTAAAAAGTAAAAACAAAACCCAAATACAATTTCAATTCGCTCGAAACAGGCGAAACGTTCGCGCCAGGCGCCAGGCGTCATTCGCATTCGATAAAGGGTGCGGTCGACCGACCTGCATTCGGTGTCCTTTTTCCTGGCACATCCTCTGGCCGTGATATTCGCGTTTTTATCCGCGTCGGAAATCAGTCTCGGATAGCAACATTTGTCCAAACACTCGTCGTCGTCGTAACCGCAGTCGCACTCTTCGCCCTCTTCGACTATTTTATTGCCGCAGAACGCGCCTTCGCTAGCTGCAACAATATAGAAAACGCGACGCCACGTACGTCAAACAAGTGTGCGAAGACGGCCGGTACAGTAATACAAACAAAATAGTCGAGTATTTCACCTTTGAAACAATTTCGTTTCTTGTTCTCTTCGATGGCGTCCAAGACGCTGCTGACGTTGCCGATGCTGCACGACGAAAATTTACTGTTGTTCGGCCTGTCACCGCTGGTCGCCGATGCGAACATGATATAGTTGCCGCTCAATCCACCCGGTCTACACGATAAAGGATAGTCGTGCTAAAAACAGAAAAGAAAAGAAAATAAAAGAAAATTAGTTGCAGTTGCACTTGCACATAGTTCTTCTTGTACGCGTGGTGGCTTAGTTACGTGATCCGGGTACATGGCGCGACACTTACCGGTGATCCGAAATTATGCCCAATTTCGTGGGCCAACGTCAGCTGCGACACTTTGGGCGGTACTCTGGTATTATAATTGACAAACGTTATGATACCGGTATTCAAACTTCTTTTCGTAGACTGATAGAGACCGGCCACCGTTTCCGTGTAGGTTTTATATTTTTCACATATTCCGCCCGAGGCGCCTGCAAAATGAACGAATCAATCAATCACTCGTCCCGATGGTTACTTTTATAGGTATGTATGTACGCTAGCCTTACCGGATGCGCTGGCCACCCAAGCCAGCCCTAAGGTACCGCCGGTGAAATCTCTGTACGTGAAAACGTAAGCCAAACAGAAATCTTCGTGGTTGCCCAGCGAATGCAGATTTAGAAAATTGCTCACGTCTATATTCTCCATACAGAACGGATTCGATTCGCCTCGATGGTGTTTTTCGCAAACCGAATATTCGTCAATCTGTCGACATCGCCGTAAATCGCGATAATTACACGTTGACACGTTGCGTTGGTTGGTTGGTTCGGTTGACGTGTAGGTACATGTATATGTAGCTCGCAATTGTATACGATTTCGAATCGAAACAACTCGTACACGTACGCCGATACCATACGCATTACCAGAAAAAAAACAAAGAAACAAAATAAACTCGAGCCTTAAATACGTACCTTGATACGTTGCACTTCGAACTTGATATTTCTATGCTCTACTCTACCGTCGAATTTCGTATCGCGGTAAATGTAATTGACGGCGGTAACGTGGTGCGCTATCAGCGATAATATCTCCTCTCGAGTCTTCTCGGCGTCGTGGCCCACCTACGAGCAAGTGACAAAAATAGAAATAATTATGCGCGCACTGCAAAAGTAGTCGCGCTAGCTGCCGTGCCGGCTGGCTGATCTTGATCTTACTTGTTCGGATATGTGTCTCCAGATTAGCGGATCCGTCTGAATGAACAACGAGCAAGTATTGCGATCTTTTTCTTTAGCTCGTATGGCTCTTTTGAAACGAGCAGAAGGCGCGTTTGCGTCGTCGCCGACGTCATTCCACGCTTTTGTATACTTTAGAAAAGGCGTTTCGCCGCCGGCCATCGCGCCCAGCTCGATCGACGGTTCGGTTTTTTTGCGTTTCTTTTTGGCTGATGGCCGCGTCAACGGCACTTTGAACGGTATTCCGCTGCGCTGTGGCGACTCCGGCTCCGGCTGCTCGTGCGCTTCGCCTTCTCGTTCGTCTTCTTCGACAGCCGACGTTTGAATGGACTCCATCCATTGTTTCACTTCGTCGGTGATACCGCAACCGGCCGGATGATCTACAAAAATAACATCGGGAACGCGTGCATAGGTAAGAATGCGCGTACAATGTAAATTTTACATTATAGAAGAAATGCGACGCGACGCGGGCAATCGCGCCGCAGCTCACCAGAATGATGATGATGGTGCGGATCTTGGATGTCCGATTCTTTATAAACTATAGAATGGAAATCTAGAAGATGGTCGGTCGAGTTGGTTTTCGCGTCCAGCGACTGCGGCCCAAAGTACCTGGAAGCTTTTTCCACATAGTACGTTCCTGTGGAAGGCGATACGATTTGCCCCTCGAATACGCCCTCCAGTAACGAACCAAAAACCACACTCTCTGGTTCACCTGCGTCCCATCAAAAGTGAACATAAGAAAAAACACACACACACGTCTCAAGTTATAATGTACGAGTAAGAACATAACGTACCTATCAAGTGACCGGCGTAAATGTGAGACGTATCAGTTTGCGTGGAATTCAGTACCTCGCCGTGAGAATCTAATATGACTAGATTGTCCGAAAACGTGCTGAGATCTCGTTTAAGTCTTAAATGAAATTGTCTGCTGTGCGCCGAGAAGCGCAAATGTACCGCCGAGTCGGCGTGTGTCACCGATCTCTTGGCTCGACTGTGCTTCTCGTGAACTTCTTGCGCGTCGTAGGATAGTTTTTCATAATGACTAATATACTCGTTCAGTCTGTTGCCTGCGAAGAATAAAAAATTCAATAAATACCTAAAAAAAAATAACCAACGCACTTGAGCTTTAAAGTAACGCCATGCCGGGGCCAAAAAGTGGTGTACTAGCGTATTAACCATTTGGTGAAAGTAATTCTCTTCATCCTTTACACACCCTCGCAACATAAATACATACATACACTATACAGTACATTATGTAGGTAACACGTAACAGTACCACGGCGCAGTGTAGCTTACTGTACTGTACTGTATGATGTGAAATGAATCAAATTCGGCTAAAAGAGGATATACGCAGATGACGCGACGTTTACCCATTACATATAATCATTCTAACGTTCGCGTAACATTACAAATACCACACATATCTGCCGTAAACATGCGTATACAGGAAGTCACAATTAAGTACGAGCACAAACGTAGCGCAGTTGCACATCGCCAGTACCTCTACGACTCTATGTGCTTATACCTACCTACCTACCTACTAGCTACTACCTATGTAGAACCTGTACCTAGACCTACACGCATTATATGCACCTACGTCTACGTAAAAGCGTACGTATGTAGATGTACATTTGTGTACATTGTACCTACATTGACAGTGGCACGATATGTCACGTCGTGTTGCGCGATTTGAGATGGCATCGTCGCCACTCGCCAGCTCAATTCACCACTATACACAATACACATCTAAGAATATACCTATATTAGTACATACATACACATGTACAATGTACATATTTATGTGTACTCGCGTAGTCATGTTTTGTAAACGAAACCGTTAACAAAAAACAACAACAACAACAAACAAGTAAGAAGTAAAAGAACCTACAGTCGAAATGTCACAGTGTAACACCTACATGTGGACATACGAACACTACATATTTACGTGATCCATACTAATAACGAGTACCTTAGCTACTACGTACATAGCTAGGTAGTAGGTCTAGGTACTTAATACATCAACAATTCAACATAGCTTCAAGTTCAAACCAAGACGTGCCTCTATACCAAAGTACATACGAATACGAAATAATTATAACAACGAATGCTTTCGTTCGCTCGATGAGTAACCAGACTGGCCTAACGATGGTAAAAGCAGTGATAACCGAAAAAAAACAAAAACAAAAAACAAAAAAAACAAAGGTGAAGGTGTGTTATCTACAAAGCAATTTAAAAGCCGATTTTCAGCGGTCAATGATCAATTGATCAAGTACAAATAGTACAATGTCCACCGAAGTGCGACCACATTAAAAGAATACATTATTATAGAATCGAAAAAAGCGGATACGAGGTGCTCGTAGCGGCGATACACACTACAGTACACACAGCAATAACACCTCATTATACTCAAATACTATAATGGGTATTGGGTATATCTCCGCAGTCCGCGCACCAACATTAACGAGCGACACATAATATGTACTATTTCTGTACCTAGGATCTACATGCATATGCAATAAGACGATACGAATACAATGTCTTGGGCAATATAGATCTGAATTGGCAGCGTAGAAAAAAAAATTTACCCTATTCGAGTCCCGTCAATATTTAAAGAGTGACAATTATTGCAATCGTTCTTCAATAAGGTAATGGGAACCTTTCAATATACATATCAGAATTGAAAGTTTAAAATACTCGAGTGGCACACTCGAAATGAGTCATCGAAATAATCTAATACGCTTATTCAACATTTTGAAAAATTAGCTCGGGGTACGACAATGAACCACCTATACAGTGCAGCAGCGTAGATTCGTATGTTCACTCCGGAAAGTCTCTCAATGATTATTGTAATCTATCAATTTGAAGATTCGTTATGATATGAAGTTATTTCAGATGAAATACATATGTACATCCAAAACACGAAGAATCGACTTTTTCGTCAATGAAACTCCTAACAGATAGGAATGAAAAAATCTTGTAGTAGGCCTGATGATAGGATTATTTCATACACTGTCAAACTTACGAATAATGTCATTGGAAAAAAAAATGTAAACAATATCGGTAACACACAATACATATAATAGTCTACCCAACATATTTACCTGATTCGATTGAGGGGAAGTAATACAGCAAAATAAGTATGAGATAACCATTATTGGTTAACATTTTAAGCAAGTCGAACAAAACTGATGCATGCACATTTAACGAGTATTACACATGGTGCAAAATAACGCTTAATTGCTCGGTACAAACGGATAAATCTAATTAAATTTTCACTATCGAACGGAATTTACAACTCATATTTTTGTAGCAAACGCGTCAAATTCGAAAACCGATGTAGACAAAAGGACGATTTCCTTTCGTTTCAAGACCCAAGTGAGAACAAAATATTACTCGTCGGAAAAAAATAATAGATTACGATTACGATCACCTTCACTAATCAATCAGTCAAAAAAGGTATATTCTTAACACAGCTACAAGTCGAGAACTAAAATTACTAATTAGTTAACAGAATAAATTATTATACTTAATCACACAAAAGAATTTTTTGTCCAATCGCAATCTTAATGGAATAGAATTATTCGCCAATTATTCCAAAAACGACGATACGATGAATGATGATACATTGAAATTGATACGTACGTCGCATTCTAATCTCTTATTTTATTTACCATCCATTGTTTTCATTGTTGTTAATTTTTTTTTGTTCTCAGTTTTTTTACCTTTTCAAATAATTTCATTTTCAACATTGGTAACATTGCCGTACTTTTGTTTTTTTTCCCCTTATGCCCTAAGTCCACAAGCCCTTATGGGACGCCTCAATCCCGCCACTACGCATGCGCGCGGACTTCGCTATTTGATATTTTGATAACACTGCGAGTCTGCGAAA
>FIZT01011285.1:0-10550 GCA_900065295.1 Paracoccus marginatus | reverse complement strand
CAGCCAACGTACGCTGGACTTCTTTTTCTCGTTCTCTGATACTGGCCTCCACTCTAGCTGCTTTCTCGGCTTCGCGATCTTTTTCCACGTCCGAAGCGTGCGCCAATTCCTACAACATTGCCGAGTCAAAATTAGTCGAATTTCTTGCTACTTGTAAAATAGCAAAAATATATCGACATCATGTACGCTGGTCTCTTACCGGATCACTTTCCTGATCACGATCACGATCTCTGTCACGGTCTCGGCGTTCCTTCTCTCTTTCGCGATGACGTCTTTCGTCTTTCAGAATGCGAATGTAGTCTCTGAAGTAGTCTTCGCGTAGCGTACTCGAGTCGACCATTTTGTAACGCGAATCGTGATCTAGTTTCTTTTTCACATCGCTCCATCGGGAATGGCGGTCGATTTCCGAATGTTCGCGAAGTAAATCTAAAAATTCTCGCCGAATCTATAATGAATAAAAAGAAGAATACATCGATTAGGCACACTTCGATAGTAAAATACGTTATCATCGTACGCTAACTTATTCCATTTACGTGAAATTAATATATATTAGAACACAGTAGCGATCAGAAATAAAACTACTTAAGATACGACGTAATCAGCGGATCACTTTTCGACCAAAATAAATCACCGATCAAGTGAACTTCCCAAAAAACTACGACTAGAAATAAAAAACACGATTGAAATATGTGAAATTTTTTTCAGACGTATTCAACATTCACTTTATAAAGCAGATTTTGTAGCTCGCTTTTTGACAGCGACGATAAAAGATATTTCAATCGTACGTTCGGCGATTTCAGCTTCGTCACAAACGCAATTTTAATACGAGTCGTTTCGTGACGGTGAAATTCGATACAAATTTCAGTCGAAAAAATCAAAAAAAAATCAAACTTCAAATTTCCATAAAACCAACACGAAACAACACGAGGTGAATAAACAACCCTGCAAAAATTACAATTACATACATATTTCGTAAAAGAAATCAACCACACACATAATTAGGTACAATACAACAACGGCATCATAAAATATTACAGCAATCTCGACGTTGAGGTGAGAAAAATTTTCCTCCAAGACAGAAACATCTTATGAATATCTCTCGTCGACCACAAAATTTGCTTGATAAAGTGAATCCGGCCCTCTGGTACGAAAAAAAGCCATCTTGAGAAAAGTTCGAATCAACATCGCCAGCCAGTACACAAGATATCGGTTGGTATGGCTATTTTTTTTTTTTTTTTACATAACTAATCTTACTGCGAGAGTTGGTTTTGTAATTATTCACCTTCGTAAGATCAACTCCGGAGATTAGAATAAATGGGAAGTCGCATAGGTACGTAAATTCCATACATGTCGATTAGGCGTGTAAACACGGCGAATACATGTGCGCGTTCGTACAAGTAGCAGAATACACGTGTAAACTAGTACGCTCAGTTTCAGCTTTCGAATAGCGACCGCAAATCACTGTCTGATAACGGTTGTACTAGAACGACACCAGCAGTAGTATTTTATTGGTAAATTAATCTCTGTCGAGTGGTTTTCGTTTATGCGCGTATTTAGTCCATACCGACGACCATATCTAAATACACTTGGAAGACTGAGCACATGAGAAGGTAACCTTCGACTTACCAAACCACACACAGCTTTTCACAGTTATTTACAAGAAGAAAAAAAATACATTAATTAGTACGTAGTACAGCCATCGAAAGTTACTTCGATTAGAAAAATACCCTCCATTGGTGGACTGGGCGCCGGCGCGCTATGCCTAATCCAACGGTTTACTTACGAATTGGCGCAGCTTACGCAGTGATTGCCATTCGATCGTCATACATCAACGGTACTAACACACGTTAACCGAACTCGTATTACACTAAAGCTGAAAAGATCACATCATTCACAAAATACACAGACAATCAGTTACTTCGTTTGTCAAGTGGTGAGAGAGGAGGAAAAAAAAAACCTGATCGGTCGCCAAATTTACCAGCAGGCCACGTGCTCACTTCCGTTTGTCCTCCGGGACGTTTTCGCAGCTCTATAAATCTCTCTTAATAAAACCAAAACGTTACGTAACAATATTTCGAGACTGTCGGCGTCATACAGAGGTACGTTCTTTTTTTCTTTATCGTTTTTTCAAGGAAAAAGAAAAACCAACGTATTTCTTAGTCGACGACAAGTTTCCATAAAATCATAATTAAAAAAAAAAAAAAAAAAATCAAAAAAATCCTTCAAAAATGAACAAAACAATAATAGAAAAATAGAAAACGCAATTAGTACATATAAAGGTCATAAAATCAGTCTTCCACTACCTACGTACCTAAATACGAACGTTAATTAGCGTAAAAATATGTCGTACTTAATAATAGGACGTCGGTTCAGCTAGAATATTCGCACGATGATGAGCTAAATATGGATTAATATCATTCAACGTAGAAGCTATCTAACGTTAATTTATTTCTAAAACGATGAAATCTGATCATAATGCTCATAATGCAGATTTCATCGTTGACAAAAGTAATATCGAGAATTCCAGATTCTCCGATCAGATTCAAATCGTTGGGCGAAAAATAACGCTCTTTTGAGTCAAATTTAGCCGAAAACTCGAGTAAAATTTCAGCCTTCATCTCGATAGTACTTTTTTGTTTGACACACCGTTTCAAGTCGACGAATGATTCAAGTACCTGTTCCTTTCTGTGACTTTTCTCCTCCTTTTCACGTTTCCGTACGTCCAACATGAACTCGTTAAATAAACTTTCGCGTTCGCGGGGTTTTTCAATATTCAAGAACCGATCATCTTTACCATATTTGGACGAGAAGTCGCTGAACGACGATCTAAAACAAGATAACTTCGTTGTAGGCGACTGGTTCGGCAGCACGAATACAAAGTCAACGATTAGGTACTCACTTTCCGTGCAGATTAGCTTCCTCCATCAATTTTCTGTAGTCTTCTTTACGTTGCTTCATTCGGTTACGTTTTTCTTGGCGTTCTTCTTCGGCACGTTCTTTAACATATTTCTCGAATACTTGTTTACGTTCCTTGGACGTCAACAGCAGATATCGCGGATCGAATACGATCTTGTGTAACTCCTTTTCCCACGGCCTGAATGCGGATACCTGGCAAAATTTTCAGGTTTAGGATAAGTTTCACGAGTAAATGGAACGAGTCGTAATCAAACTAGGCTATTTCATTACCTCCTTCTCGACTAACATTTCCCTAAATGAATTAATTCTGGTTTCTAATGGTACAACGGCGCGTTCTTTCGCTGCTCGAAGTTCCGCCTCCATGGCTGCGTCTTTACCAACGTTGATTTGTTGTTTTTCCGAAGACAGCGACGGTCCTTGGGTAACTTTAAGCTCTTCTCTGGTATCGTTTGACGTACTATTACGTTCTGCGTGATTAAACAATGAGAAAAAAAATTAAAACTATGCGAAGAGATCGCTCACTAATGGTGAAACGAATCGATCGTTTACCTGGTTCATGAGGTGCGGATTCGGCTTTCATCTTTTTGGACGAATTGTTGTCTTCGGAATTTTCTTGGTTTTCTTTCTTGAGCGCTAGAACGGCAGCGGGTGGATTTGAGACCATTTTGGTAACATCGGACCTTCCGGCCAACTCCTCCGGTCTTTCCCAGACTGAAGCTCGAGCCGATGGGTTGTAGAAGAATACACGTCCGTCTCCGGTCCATACGACACACCTGTACAAATCGATAACGAAAAATGAGTACATATACGCTTTGTACAATTACATAAGATTCAATTGAAATGTTGCGAATCGTACCAAGGAGTTCCTGGAACAGGAGTACTGGATACTGGTTTCGATTTATCTTGTACTTTCTGAACAACCTTATCGTCGTCTTTTTTTTTATCGATATCGTTAGCGGTGGACTCCTTGAGAGCACTTTCTTTACGTTTCTCGCCTCGTTTCTCGTCCCCACTGCTGTTATCGCCAGGTCTATCTTCCTCCGATTCGGAATCTCCGGCACGTTTGCGGTCGTAGTGTTTCGTATCCATCGCGGTGTTGGCAGCTGCGTGAGCGGCGGCTGCTGCTGCTGCATTCATGGCCTCTATTTTCTGACTTTCCAATACCGCGTTTGCGTGCATGATGGCCATTTTGGCAGCTAGAGCGAACCGAAAAGAAATTTCATAAAATACACAACTCGTTTGAACGGTAAGCTCGATCGATAATCAATTTAACGACTTACATTCGAAGTCTTTCACAGCTTGAGGCTTTTCCCAAACCGATTCTCCGCCTTTGTTGTTGTAATAATAAGGTCTGCCGTCGGGTGCGCGATGTTCGGTCCATTCATTAGCTCTGGCTACGATTTCGTGATCCATCTGGTAATCGTAAAAAGTGAGCATAATAAATCGAAACGTTAAAATTACATAATTACGGGGATAGGAAGCGGCAATCAAATTAGCATACCTGCTGCAAAGCTTTCTCCTCCATTTCATTGGAAGGCATCATCGCCATCTGCATACCAGTCATTTGCTGCTGCGGAGTCATCATATTAGGAGGCATCATTGGCGACTGCATGGGCATACCTTGAGGAAATCCCCACGGACCGGGCGGTTGGAATCCACCAGGGAAGGCAGTGGGAGGAAATCCTGGAGGGGGCATACCGTACGGTGGCGGCCCACCAAACGGCGGTGCTCCGAATGGAGGCATCATACCTGGAGGAGGCTGCATCGTATTTGGCGGATGCATTTGACCGGCCGGAGCCATCATGTGAGGCATCATCGATTGTTGCATCGCCGCAACGACGGCCGGATCTTGAGCTTGAGCTTGGGCTTGAGCTTCTTCCACGGCGTCGGCTTTCATTTGGTGAGTCGTGACTCCAGATGCTGCTGCCATGGCTTCGATCTGAAAATGAAAGGAAATTCGAAGGTAGTTAAGAAGGTTTTGGACGTACAAGTAAGAGTAGCATAAACGATGACGCATACCTGCTCTTGTAAAACGACTTTAATATTTTCGCCTTCTGGCTTGGTCCACGTGGTATCTCTAGTTTTCGCATTATAATAGTACGACTTGCCTTCGTTGGTTTTAGTCTCAACCCATATTTCGGCGTTAGCGTCGTCCAGGTTTATCGGCTCCGGCTCGGATCTAGGTTGCGCCGATACGGCGACGGGACTGTCTCCGGTTCCTGGTGCCATCACAGCAAAACGTTGACCATTATTAGTACTAACATCGTTACAATTATGCGTAGGTATAGTTCCAGAAGTGTTGGTAATAGTATCCGAGGGAGGTTGCCCGATCGCATGTTGAAATCCGGCCGGCGACGATTCTACGTTCGGAGGCGACGTGTGAACTTCGGTTGCATCGTTATTAGGTATCGCGTTAACCACAGGTTGCTAAAGACAAAAATTTCCAAGATTACATATCGGATTAAGCAGGAGACGTATTCATATCTTTTAACGCTATGATTAAAAATACCTGCGACAAAGAACCACTTAATGGATGACCGCCTTGATAGCCATCATTCATCATCATTTGTGGCGGCACTGACGTGGCCTACAAAACAGAAATTGTCCGCAAATCGTTACAACACTGTTTAAGGGCTTTTCACCACTCGTGCAAGCCCTTATCCTCAATGCAATTTGAATGTAACGATCGTCCGTGGGACAGGTAGGCGGCAACTTTTGGGCAACCCAAACCCCCGGCTTTTTTATACACTTTTTAAACTTAATTAAATAACATACTTAAATCTAAACTACACCAAAACTAATATGTACGTACCCCTGGTAGTTGGCTCATCAATGGCGGAATTGTACTTCTGGCTACTTCGTTGAAATTTGGTTGCTCGTTATCCCAGTTACCGCCGCCATGGAATCGTAGTCCGGCCCTAGCAGCGTTTGCAAACTGAGTCGAATCGTTCGGAGAAGTTCCTTCGAAAACACCGGGTCCGTTTGGTGAATCGGAAAAACCACGTCCGTGAAATCTTGAGCCTGCTTCACGAGGTCCGTTTCGAGCACCAGTTGCCGCTCCCGTACTCCTAAAATGTAGCCAGTATACCGTGTAAAATACATAGCAACGAATACAATACAGACGCTACTCGCGTCGGGTAATCACACTGTCTGGGTTCTGTCCTGAACACTTACGGAGAAAGAATATCATTTTACTCACATGAAATCAGCTCTACCGCGTTTGGTAGCTGGTTGGTAATCTTCATCGCCGTCTTCGGCTGCTTCTAGGTGAATTTTGCTGTCTTCTTGAAACTGTGACTCTCCGCCACCGCTGTATTCTTCGCCCATATCGTAATTTTCATTGTTGAAGTTGGTTGCTTCTTCGGCATTCTCATAATCACTGCCACCGCTTTGGGCCATTACTTCAAATAAATTACAATATATCACAAACTCGTTTCAACATAAAATTCATTAAATAGAGATAGTAACTTATTGAAAAACAACTAAAATTGAATCGAATGATCGGCAACATGAAAATTATTCCACCATTTCCACCTAAACCGATCCCCCTATGTTTCGTTGTTACGTCACAGCACAAACCAACATTACAGTATTACAGGGTTGCCAATAGTAATATTTCAGGTTTCCGTAGTAACCGAAAATACAGAGTAATTACCAGGTAGGTACGATTGGAATAATTGGATTCATTTTGACTTTTTTTTTTCATCAAAGAAGACTTATTCCTTTTTTTTGTTTTCTGAAGTTTTTTTTTTTGTTTTTTTTTTTAAACTTTTCCCTAAGCATTTTCAAGTTTCAACGTACTATTTTCTATTTCCATTTCATCTTCATCCCACCAAGTTTCGATGCTACTATTCTGGCAATAATATTGAGTGATTTCTCAATTCTCAATTATTGGTGGTAATTTTCCAGCACTAGAAGCTAGGATCGTTGTGATTCCTTACAAAATAATTATAAATTCATATTTTTTCTGGAAACGATCGTCTTTATCAATATCACATCATTTTATTTTCAGTGTTTTTGCTATTTTTATACATACATATGAATCAGGAATGAATCCATTTACGAGTGTTGGAGAATTTTCACTTCATGATTATGTTAATACATCGCCGAATGCCGGCATAACTTTACGTAAGTAAAAAGAGCTTCTGAACGTTGGTTTCGCCGTTTCGGTTGTTCGATGTTTTCTCAGTAGAAAACCATATAACTTGATGTTTGTTACAACTTATTCAAAAATGGCCTGTGTTTTCTTTTGTGTTTCCACAATTCCACTTCCACATTTGAATAATTTGATCTGACGATGACGGGTTAAATTGATCAAAATAAAACTCTACTATTTTATAATATTTGATGAAATGCAGTAATTATATTTTGTATTTTTATTTAGGTGCAGATCCAGACACCAAAAAAGTGATAAAATACAACCACCTTGGCTTCGATGGTATTACTGATCAAGTTCTACTTCTAGTCTTCTACACACAAAATGAGAAAGTATTTATTTTATTCCGAATATTTAATGAATTTATACTTATTTCCACAGATTTCAATTTAAGGCGTTTCAGACTCGATGAGTTGATTCTGCAGGAATGGTTTCAAGATAATACTTTGCTTTTTGATGTTTTACTCAACGATGAAAATCCGTTCATAATGTGTATTTTCCCCCCTGCATTTGGGAAATCTACTATTGCGCGATTACTCCGATATTATTTATGCACGGATGAGACTAAGATGCGCGAAGAAGTCCGAAAATTTTTAGACGAATGCCAGTTTCAATCGGTGGAAAATCAACGCTCCCGAAGTAATCCTTCGTATAAAAAGTTTCGAGCTTCTTCGCCTCATGTATTACTCGTTGATTTCGGCTGTATTTCTGCTACAACCGGCGAAATACTGCAAGTCAATTACAGTTCGTTTATGTTGGGTAGTATCTGGAGCGCTGCTGGTTTATCAGATGATGTGATGAAAGAAGAAAGAAAATTATTACACGACAACTGTGGATTTGTGTGGACTTCTCTGTCACGATTCTGTGATAAAGTTAGTGCGATCAGCGCAAACGTATATATTATATTGGAAAGTATCGACGAGATGTACAATTTAATCGCAGAACTTCCGTTAGAAGACCGCGAACAGGTGTGCGATAGATTTACTCAAGGTATAGCCGACGTTATTATGAGAAAGGAAAACAATGTAAAAACATTTTGCTTTGGAGTATCTCCGTATCTGATGCAGGAGTTTGAGAAATATTCCATTTCATGCCATTTTATTGGAAGTAGTGCTGAAGTTGGACAATATTTTTCATATTCGGATGAATCCATGCAACGTATGATTCGTAAGTGGAATCTAGCGATTTCCATCGATGATTGTAAAAATGTGGCCGCATTTCGTTACAATGACAATTGTTTCGTTAACCCATATTTATGTGTTTCGTATTTGAAATCGTTAAAAGAAAATGGCTCCCGTTTCCGCATCCATTTGTCTCCACCTTCCTTGTGGTTGAAGTGTATTTTCAGTGAAGAAGATCTAAACTTTTTGCATGGTGTGTTGTCAAAGAACATGAAATGCAAATTTCCAATGGAGGTATCTATGCACACAATCCGTAAAATTTCTGAAAAACCAGAACCCAACCAAGTCTATTATTCGCTCTTTGTATTTGGAGGTTTTCTATCTTGTAAAGAAACAGAAGAACGTGGAACTTATCTGCTATCTTTTGCGAATGATTCAACTGAAATACTGTTGGGACATCATTTACATGCTTTGTATATGAGAGAATTCAGTCTTACAAACCCATTTTATCCCACGATCCTCCACTACTATTTAGATGGAAGATTTGCTTTATATTGTCAAAAACTATTCAAAGTTTTTGGAAGAATAAATCCAGCTGCATTGCATTCAAGGAAACAATATCAAGTGATTATGGTCGGAGTTTTCAGTACTCTATCTCTGCACTTGCCTTATAATGAATATGACATTGAGCATGGTAAAAAGTTTGGTACAGTACGACCAGATACCGTCATTATATACAAAAATAGAAGAATACTGAAGGTGTATAAATCAATACAAGTTCCAAAGGTTGCTCAAAAGAGACCACTTGAAGATGCATCAAGGAAACTTGAAGATTATAAAAAAGCGCACGTAGTGAACGAGTGTATCAAAACAGTAGTCGACTGCCAATCGAATGAAATTTCAGAATATGCCCCCGCCATCTCAGCATTTTATGGCACCGACGTCGAGGTTAATTTAATGTTATTTTATATCAATCATGTTATTTTACTCAACTGTACGTATCATCATAGTGAAACAAATTATTCACCTTATCAAATTTTTGCCTCAGAAGGATATTTTAGTCGAGATGATTTGGATGCAATAAAAAATGTCGCGTAATAGAAATCTTTTTTCATTATCTGATTATGATTATAGCTATAGATACTTATAAAATCCAAAATGTAATGCTTAAACGAAAACATAATGATCGACGAATCCAAAATGATGACGACATAGGTATCCTGTTCGATTACCTAGGTACATCCAACCCGCAGGTTCTGCTAGAATAGTTTTTCTAACCGCATCACTTCGCTCTTGTAAAAATCTTATTTGAATAAGAGCAAAGCACGAATAATTTCCGAGCACATAATTTCGTTCGTGATTCAGCTTGTTTTACGCGTCATTGCGCGTTATTATCGAGTAATAAATTTACAAAAAAATAAAAAATATTAGTTTGTTCGATGTATCTACGTATGAAACGAACTACCTATAGGCAATTAGGCACATACGAATCCTTGAGAAATATCAGTATTTTCATACTTCACTGTTGATGCAAAACTTTAAATCGATTAATAAACTATGTACGAGTATTTTTCTTTCTTTTTTTCTTTCGCAACTTTCAAATACACAAACCGATAGGCAAAAAATAAAGGAAATGTTACCGCATCGGCCGTTTTAACAAGGTGATCACGATTTTCAATCTGCACGCCCCCGCTCTTCCTCTTTCTGGCGTCTTCTGCACGTAGCAGCGATCGAAAAAAAAAACCTAAATCGCGTGCATAAAAACAAAGGCGAGTTATCATATAGCCGTTTATTACCGTCATCAAACCTTCGTCTAGAGAACCAAGATGAATAGGTTAAAAGATTCGATTTTCAGCTATTTAACCATCGCTTAGTTATCTACCTAAGCGAACGAGGAGTTTCTCACGCTTGATGCTGTTTTCTTCGATCGTTTAGCGAATTAATTGAAGGTTCTAATGACCTTTTTTTTTTTTTTTTTTTTTTTTGGAAATTGTTTCAGCTCAAGTTCAGGTTAGGCATACGTAGTACATACTACTAAAGGCCAGATTTTCGAAGCTACACTGAAATATTTTTAAAAAAAAGAATATTCTTAAAAATTCATAATTTATCGATTCTTTTATAAATTTTTAAAAATTTACCAACCATTGCACGAGTCAATTTTCCCTATTTTGTGATATTTGTCAATTTTTTCTAAAGGGCATAGGGAGACAGCCATGGTAAATCTGCCCCGGAGAGATCCAGGGCTGATATTTGGGTGGTAGATGGGTACTACCAAGAAACATTCATGACCAAAGTTTCAGACCCCCCACCCCCTTGGTTTTTGAGAAAACCCCCTTTAAGTGAAAAACGGATAAAAA
>FIZT01011270.1:0-10069 GCA_900065295.1 Paracoccus marginatus | reverse complement strand
CCTTTGTCGAATCGGCCAGCCTCTCCTAATGGACCAATTTTGATGATTTTTTTTTGATCGACGTCTTTTCACCTCTAGATATGTCATCAAGCATAGAATTTTTTTTGGGACGTACGGGGCCATAAAAATTCCAATTTTTTGACAATTTTTTCGGTTTTTTGGATTTATTGCAAAAACTATAAGAGCTACGAGGTCGGGTGATATCTCAATCGAAAGAGCTTAAAATTTTGAACATTTACGCCGCTTACAGTATACCGCTCTATCTCTAATAGGCGAAGCGAGGGCGCGAGCCAGGGGTTGGGGTCGCGGAGCGACCCAGGGCTATTTTTATATGAATGGGAATTTTTTCTCTTTTTTTTTGTGGGCAGAAAGAGACCGGATATTTCAATGAGCTACTCCATTTTAGCTACCCGAAGTCAGTAGTGCAACCAGGATGAAATTAGGGGAGGGGGTTTGGGATTTGAACTGAAAAAAAAAAATGATAAGCAAAATAAGGCCCGAGCGAAGCGAGGGCGAAAATGTTCAGAAAAATTTTGAAAAGGTTGCAGTTTTAGCATGAAAAAACGTTGAATGTTGAACTTATAAGGAATTTTAAGCAAAAAATCACTTTATTTGTACTGTCCTACATTGAAAAAAAAAATAAATGAAGTTGTCAAGGGGCAGGGTCCAGACCCCCTGACCCCCCCCTCCCCCTTGAATACGCCACTGCCCGAAGTGAATATTTCAGAATTTTTCAATTCTTCAATTTTTTTCTCTTTATTTTTGGAAATATTTTTTTCCCCATCATTCTGAGTATTTTCAAAATTTTCTATTTTTTTCCTAATTTTTTGTTCTTGAAATTTTTCAATTTTTTTCATTTCATTTTTCAAAAATTTATGAATTTTCAGAACTACATATTTTTTCTTCAATATTTTCAATTCTACTAATTTTGTTTCAAAATTTTGAACGAAAAAATGTTTTTGTTTTTTTTAAAAATTTTTTCTTGAAATGTTTTTTAGTTTCTCAATCGTTTTTTCTATTTTTTTTTTTCATTTTTCAGGCTTTTTTTTACTTATTTTTCTGATGGTCTTTTCGAAAATTTCGTATTCTTTTCCAAAATTTTTTTCATTCAAAAGTTTTTTTTATTCAATTTTGAAAAATGGTTCAAATCCTTTTTTCAATATTTTCCTATTTAATTTTTTGTTATTTCTCGATGGATTTTTCAAAATTTTTTCCGATTTTTTTTCGATAATTTTTTTTTTTCCAATAGAATATTTTTTGTCCTAATTTTTTTTTTTCAATTTCCAGTTCCTGTTTTTCACAAGTTTTTTTGAAAATGTTTGATTTTTCAAAACATTGGAATAGACTTGAGACTTGGATCACAGAATGTTCGCAATTTTTTCAGAATGAGAGGGAAATTATTTTCCGATGTCTTTTTTCAGACAAAAGAAGAATTTTTCCGAACAAAAGTTTTTGTCAGGGCCGTGCAGAGAAAATCGGGGTCCGGAGGGACAAAACGTGCAAGTGAAAAAAAACCGCTAATATTTCCAAGTTTTTAGAGCTTTTTTTTCAACATTATTTTGAAAAAATTTTTGTCGTTCGGGCCCTTTACGGGCCCTTTACGGGCCCTCGAAAAATCACGGGCCTAACTCCTCTTTCCCCCTCTCTGTTCAGGCCCGGTTTTTGTAATTTTCAATCAAAAAGACTTTTTACCAAAATTTTTACGATTGAAAATCTCTTTTTCTCAAAATCTTTAGGCTCCAATTTTTCTTCATTTGGATTTTTGTGGTATGTTATTCAATTTTCTGGAATATTTATGCTAATCAAGTACCTCTCTATGTTTGGTCATTTTTCATTTTTCTCTGATTTTCCGCTGTTTTGTCTCCCCCTCCCTCCCCCCGATGAAGGGTTATCCATTTTCTAATCATTTTTTCGTGATTTTATTTTGGTTAGCTAGAGAAAAAAATATTTTTCCAAGAACTTTTTCGCAATTAAAAATGTAAGGATATTTTTCAAATAATTTTCTCCAATTTTTGTGTTTTTGTGTTTTTTTTTTTTTTTTTTTTCAAAAAAAGTAGTTATAATTTTTTAAAAGTATTTGAAAAATGGATGGGGAGAGGGATTATTTTCCGGGCATTTATTCGTTATGAAAAATTAATAAATTACAGCCATTTAAAGTTGGATGAATTTTTCTAAAGAGAAAATTGACATTGTCTATAGCATATGGCCAGTTTTATTTTCGAAATGAAATTTCATCAGTTTTTTCTGCAATTGAAATGCTCTTTTCCAAGACTTTTTTTAGAAATATTTCTAAATAGAAAGGAATGAGATCAGGTACGTCGATTGCCAAAAAAAAAACCATCGTCACTAGGTTACCTGCGCCGTAAAAGCACGCCCATCATATCACCAAAACTAATTTCAATTCTTCTCACGCCCAACGTATACCGGTGCATCGCGCAACCTCCGCATAGTAAATTCGTCTAATTGATAATGATTGTCAAAAAAGAAGAAGCAGCATCGCGAGCCTTACCGCCTCACACATCGGTCAGCCAAAAATGGTAAAACTGGTCAGCGAGCGATCGCGTGTACTTGTTCAGCGGTTTCGAATCGAGCACACGACAAATAAATCAACTCTATAACGAGGAAACGATCATCGAAGTCGAGTAAATAATTACACAATCAACCCAACGTTGACAACGCCGCACCAATAGGACCATATGTATTGTCAAGGCCACCAAAGTACATAATTTTGAACCATCTACTTCCACAAACAGTGCGCCCTTCACGTGTAAGTGCACAAGCCTGCATACAATGATGTCTATTTTTCTTCCCTGGTTTCCAATTCTTAGTCACTCGTTTCTAGCAAAATTCGAGGTAAAACTCAGCAACAAAGAGTACGAGTAATTTATCAAAAAAAAAAAAAAATCGTACGTACGTTAATTATCACTCGATAAAACGACACAACGATTCGCGTAACAATTGATAAAAAAAAAATTTACAAACGCGTTGGAACGACAGCGATGATGACGACGACGTAAACATCAACACCGATTGTCTCGTACATATTTGTAAAATTGATCGATTTATTTACGAATAAAAATTATTGTACGCAATAGACTCACCCAATCGCGTCTCGAATTCCTGCTCTAACTCGGTGACGATAGACTCGTGATTGAAAGTTTTCCCAAACGAAGCCATAATTTCGGATATCTTGGCCCATTCTTCTTGTTCGTCGAACGGACTCAGAATAGACATTGATACATTTTTATCGGTTCCATTGGTCGATGCGGTATTCGCGGCACTGGTCCGATTGTTGGTTGGAGATACGCTCACGGTGTAGTCGGCCGATTTACCGTCTCTGCATCCGTTCTCGGTGTATTCATCCGGATTGTAGATATTTTTCAATTGTCTAAGCGTCGTCGGCCTAACGAGTTTATTATAATTAGCGGATGTTTCCACCTCCGGTGTTATGGAACCTTTGAATAGTCCTGCAACAGAGCGCACAAAATAACACCACGTTGAGAGATTCGCACGTGTACTTGGTCAAATTTACCGTCACATTACACAGAAGCTTTATGGCATTTCGTGGTTCATAATATTATGGTACTTGGTTGTCTACAGCTACAGCAGCAGCTTCGAGAAACCAGATCTGCATCTTTCAAAGACCGAAAAGATTATGTACGACGAACGGTAGTAAAAAAAACCGAATCGTCGATCGTAAATTTTCATTTATTACTATCTTTCTTTTCTTTACCCAGGTCTTTAGCTCTGTATATACCTTGCTCGGCGCTTATGATAATAAGATCATCCTCTTATTTTATAATATTATTATCATTTGATAGTAATAGAATATAGAGAAAGAGAGAGGGACTTGACGCGCGTATACTTATTATAATAGCGTTATACGTATAGAAACATTCTAAGAAGACGCATACGTCATTAATACGAGCGACGTATTAGAGGTACGTATTCGTGTAATATACTCATCGTGAGGTTCTATACATTTTAATTTATACTGACAACTAGATGGCTACTTAAAATTCCATTCTTATTGGGTTATCTGTGCGTTGAACAGCTCTACCGTACGAAAGCTGTGTTTGGAAAAAAACTGTACATATTTCATTTCAATTTTTGACTTGGACAATCGTAATGTACCTTTGTACCCGACCGTGTATAACTTCGCGAGTAAATAATAGAAAGTATCAATGACATCGCAGCACGTGTCGTGTTCACATTAATCTCTAATACCGAAATTTTACCCGGACCTGGGAACTTCACTCGGACCAAAATCAGGCACTCCTCAAATTCAGAATTTCAACAACTTGAAAATTGAAGCAATCAGATCAAACACTTTAAATCTCAAATGAAGATTACACTGTCAGTAAAAAAAAAAAAATAAAAAAAAAATAAAATGAAGAACGATTGCTTTTAATCCTAGAATTCCGAATAAACGATACCACCGCTGGAAATTTTTACAGCACAGCTGCACTAAGCAACGTGGGTTCGCAATTACATGCTAAAAAAAAAAAAAAAAAAAGACGTTAAAACAGATGTGCTAATTGTGAGAATATTGCACGGTTCGAGTATCCAGTCATTACCACCCTGTCTGCCCTCCTTCATCAGAATTCATTAAATTCCACTGACTGAATGATGGTCTTGTTGGCGACTGACTTGTCTTAATGCACGAAGATTGAAGAAAAAATAGAAGAATACGAGGCAGAAAATGCTTATCAAAGTGGATGAGAGAGGAGGAGGCTTTGCATTGATCTTGCGGTGACTGGAAAAATATTTTGTTGAATCGAAAGTTGAAAATTTGTTGGTTGATAACATTCAATACATCCCAACCACATTTTTAAACCTTTCAAAAATGATAAATTTCAAAAATAAATTTTCCAATGATGTTTCTTTCTCTGTTTTTTTTTTTTTTTTTTTTTTTTTTTTTTTTTTTTTTTTGTAGGCACGAACCTGGCTTACCTGATATTCTAAATTTGAACTTAATAATTGATGCTGGAATAGCAAATTTTTAAAATCTGATCTCGAAAAATTCCAGATCCAGAAAACTGGATCTAATCCAGAAAACTGGATCTATGTCTACTAATAATATTCAAAACTGATGAAATCACTTGATGAGTCAGCTTTTTTCAAAAATTCAATAATTTTTTTCAATTTCTAAAAACATTAAAAATTTAGGATTTTTAAAAAAATATTTTTTTTGGAATAAGTACCTAGGTAACTGAAAAACCCAAAATTTTCAAAATTTTAAATTGTAAAAAAATGAAGAAAAATTACAATCCAGAAAACTGGACCTAGACCTTATGCAAAGCGTTTTTCAAAAATTCGATAATTTTAGAATTTTTTTTAAAAACATTAAAATTGATGATTTTTAAAAAATTATTTTTTTTGGAAAAACTGAAAAACCAAAAATTTTCAAAATTTTGCTTCGGTTTTCGAAATAGAAAAAAATGAAGAAAAATTTCAGATCCAGAAAACTGGACTTACAAAGGAGCTACCCGAGCATCACGAGAAACCCCCACAGCCAAAATTTAGCATCCTGAAGTAAACTGGGAGGGGAGCTGTGGGAGGTTGAATTCCGAAAAATCACCCATTTTTCGAATTTTGAACCCCCTGTAGCTCAACCCCAAGTTGACTTTGGGGGCTCATATTTTTGTTGTGGGAGCTTCTCGTGTTTTTTTACAAGCCCGCAATCAAAATTCTGTATTTGACGTTTTTGGCAATTTTTTTCCTCATTTTGAGTGATTTTTCGAACTTTGAACCCCTGTAGCTCCCCTCTAGTCAACTTTGAGGGCTCAAAATTTTTCTGCGGGGTTTACTCGAGATGCCCAACAAACTTGTAAAAAAATTTTTCTCATTTTTTTCATTTGACGATTTTGCATTTTTCAGGTGTATTGGGTGATTTTTCGAATTCAATCCCCCACAGCTCCCCCAACGTTACTTCAGGATGCCAAATTTTGGCTGAGGGGGTTTCTCGTGATGCTGTACAAGCCTGTTATAAATTTTTTTCATTTGGAGTGTGAGACCTCGGATAGCTCCCTTGTTAGACCAAAACTGATGAAACCACTTGACGAGTCGACGTTTTTCAAAAATTCAATAATTTTGGAATTTTTTTTTTCAATTTTTGAAAAAATTAAAATTTATGATTTCTTGGAATAACATGAAAGACCAAAAATTTTCAAAATTTCGCTTCGGTTTTTAAATTGTAAAAAAATGAGGAAAAATGTATTACGTAAGATTGGCTGGCTCTGAAATACGAATTTTTTCGAGCACCTAATCACAAAGAGTTGAAAAATTTCAATTTTGGTTTTTGGGAGGGAATAATTGAGAATTTAGTCAATTTGGAAACCTTTTATTAAGTAATCATTTTATTCAGAAATTCGACTTCTGAGAAAATCTACAAAAAAAAAAATTCAAGTCGAAACTTTTAAAATGGGTTATAGGTGCATATTTTTTGCATCATTGAAGAGTCAAAATTTTGTTACTCGAATAATTTAATTGATTTCATTTCATCAACACTGAATTCATAAAAAAATGAAAATTCACAAAAAATGAAGGAATTGATGTAGAACTCGACTACAAGGCGTGGAGACGAGGAATTTCATCGAAATAAATTCGAAAGAATCCAAAATGAAGTGAATTTTTTTTTTTTTTTTGTAAAAACGTGAAAAATGACAGGGTGTCCAACACAGTTCTGTCGAACAAAATAAACGGCTTTGCATGACCAAGTGCATGACTTCCTTGACTTTTTGAAATGCCCCCTCACCCCCTCCCCCAAGAAAATACAAAATTTAAAAAATATTTACAAACTTCAAATAAATTTAATTCATCGAGAGAGAAATGATTTGTTTCGTTTTTCGACCTTTCAATCGGATAATAATTTTGAAAAAAAAAAATTCTTTTCAGTATTGAGGAAATGTACTTTTTTCAGTTTTTGAAAAGAAATGCATTTGACACGATCTCTTCAAAATGACACTGCCCAATTCAATTCAAAGATTTCGAGGTCACAATAAAGGACATTTTGGGGGTCTGAAAAATCTGAAGAAAAAAATTCTCATCACTATATTCATGCTCCTCTACTTGTAGGTAGCCCGAATTTGAGAAAAATTAATGACGAACTCGCAAAAATGTTATTTCCAACGAAAATTCTCTAAATCGAGAAAAAATTCATCTCATCAAATTTTTTCCCAAAAATCCTATCAACTTGAGAGAAATTATTTAGGTGTTTTTGATTGAAAAAAAAATTAAAAATAAATAAATAAATAGGTAGATCATTTTTTTCCAAAAAAATCCCCAGGAAAAATTCGTCGAATTATCATTTTTTTCACTCTATATTCGTTTCAATGAAATTAACGTTTCTGTAAAATGATAATTCTCTCCACACCACGAGATAAGATTATATCTGAATAATACGGTACCGAAAGAGAGAGATGAAAAAATGAGCACAGGGAAAGGAGGAGGAAAACACATTCCGATTCCATTTAAAACAATGCATTTAATTTCAAGACCGCGTACACAATTTAATACGTAAAAGACTATGCAACTATACCGCCGAATGCTGATATGTAATATCGCTTGGCATTCTCAACGAATCGAATTCCTATAAGTGCATATTACATGAATCGATGACTGTTCATTTTTCTACGCCGTGAACCATGCATTCTTTCTCGCGTAGTTATTAAATTTGCGTCTTGGCGTTTCCAACTCCAACTAAAGAATTCTGCTGCCATAAGTTCAACGATTCCGAAATTAATTTTTTTTTTAATCTTCCAAAATTTAATCTTGATTTCGATAGACGGTGTGATAAGATTAGGCTGGTTTCTGTGCTCTAATCTGTATCACCTTTGGAAGCACTTATCACCGGTCAGATGCAGTAGATTCTTTGTGAAAGAGAAATAAATATAAGTATGATCCGCCAGCCACAGGGACAGGGTGTGCACTCTACGTGGAGAAGAAAGTGCAATAAAATTATACGTTTGGCCGGGCACGAAATCGTACAGAATGGCGAAAACGAAGGGATAGACGAGAAAGGAGGGAAGTAATATCGTCAATTCAAACCTTTATCCTTGCGCTGTGCGTATTGCCTGTTCGTATCATCGGACATGGTTCCGAACAACATCGTCGTGCTGAAGAACGGTTGCGGATTTCGAACGAATTTCATCGAAACAAAGGCTCGCTTTTTGCACTCAAATCGACACTTGGCATCGTCTGTTTCACTTCACGCGAAAAAATCGACTTCAGTTTACGATTTATGAAGACTATACCGCACTTTATAGGTGCGATTCGAATGCACTATGCATACCTGCTAATCAACTCGATGCAATCGTAGTCGTACTGCGCGAATCAAACTCGACTGCGGATTTTGGCAGAGAAATTGGGAAAAAAACACATACACGACCGACTCTACCTATACACTACCGAAGCATCGAACCGCTAATAAACGACTGATAAGCGCGAAGTCGAATAACGTCACACATGAGCACATGCAAAACATAATAACGCTTAAATGTGCGGTTACGCCGTCTATGGCACCTCCCGCCATCGCCACCGCATTACCTCAGTCTCTTCTCTATTAACTTCTCGAGAGCTCTCACAGTATACAGTTGCACGTTGCCAATAAAGAACAGCGTGCATGGCCTAGGCCACGTCATGTCGAGAAGAAAAATTATAAGAAAACAAAACATTACTATACTTCGGTCGTCGTTCAATTGGTAATAACCGCATGAGAAGGCGTCCGTCGTCCTGGTTCTCGCATTTCTCTTTATTATCTCATCTGCGAGGAGAGATGAGATGCATCGCCGGCAGCGCAGCAGCCCATCTCTTTACCATACGATTAGAATTCAACAAAATTTAACTCGAACGTTTCATCGATCACCTCGTTTTGTGTATAATTCATTTAAAAATATTTCTAATTTGTGCCCCTTTCGAAATATTCACTTTTTTATGTGATTTTCCAGTCACGTTTTTTTTTTCTTCCTTCTCATCTTCACTATTTATATATCTCGCCACGTACGTATAATTGACTCCTAAGTACCATCTTTTACACATACTACACGACACGTTACCACACGTGTCTCGAGTGAACGAATAATAGGACGAGGTTCGACCGCGATCAACCCAACACTTTTACCTATTTCCGATTCGAAGGTTGTATGGTAATCAGAGCTGACTTTTTTGTGCCGATTGTGAGAAAAATAAGGAAAATGAAGCTCGGAAATTTCCACATTTGAGGTGTGCCACGCGGTTACGGTTCTTGTCTCGCGTACCATGAATGGTAATTACCGAATTACCAAACGTTCGGAATACGCTACGTGAATGGAATCGTGAAATTCTTCAGAAAGATTTCCCATATGACGAGGATTCGACGAAATGAACGGTGCTCCGAATAATTACAGAGGAAATTCGTGCGGTGGTATTGTCGTCAATGTATAATATGGCGTGTTTGTTGAATGTAGTACATAGTACATGCGTCGTTATGACGTTGGTGCTTAGCAGTACCTAGTTTTGAGAGTAGGCGTGTGAATTTTTGAAATGTTCAGAAATCCTATATTCGGTTGTTTTTTGTGTGAATCTGTTACTTTTGTCACTTTCTCAGATGTCGTTACTTTTGGTGATATTTTGTTCAAAAAATTGACATTTTTGAGAAAATAATATAAAACGCGAATTCAGATTTTTAATTTTTTTTAAATTCAATTTCTTGGATATAAGAACCAATAATAAAATTGAATTTAAAAAAATGAATGAAAAACAAAAATGGGTGGATTTAACAAATTTCAATATTTTTTCAAAGTTGATCATTTTAGGACTTTTTTGAAAATCAATTTTTTTAAAATTGAACATTTTTCTCAATTTCTTTAAAAATTGATTTTGTTTTGCAAACACCGATTTGGGCGAAACTCACCCAAAAGGTTAGTTATGATGTAAAACCATCCCAAACAAATTTTTGACCCGATCCCCCCACCCCAACCCAAGTGATAGGGTGGTAAATGCTCAAAATTCAATATTTTCTACCTCCGGAGGAAATGGTTTAAAAATTTTGAAATTTTCACAGAAAATAGTCACTGAGTAGGTGTACCTG
>FIZT01011252.1:0-21936 GCA_900065295.1 Paracoccus marginatus | reverse complement strand
GTACAAATACGATAAAATAAAACCGATCACATCTCTGTGTAAATAAAAAAATTAATAACTAACCAAACATACGACTCGAGTAGTCCATTACGTATAGAAAAACAATACAAAAGTAATAATCTCCGTATTTGTAATAATAATAATGAAGAAAAAAAATAACGATAACACGAAATTTGAGCATTTTTCTTCGCGTAAAATAACGTTCAAACAATAAGATTCAACCAGAACCTTCACGTGTGTCAGGAAATTTCTTCGTAAAATTACTCTTCTCTACGAAAACCTGGCTTCTCTTCGATAGGGCATTCATCTGCGAAAAACAAATCACGTTCGAGTTGAATGAAAACGTCAAAACGTTCGAATCTAAAATAATTTAGAGATATGAAACTTACCCGCATTCTTCACCAAAGCGCTAAGATCCATTTTCAGTTTCTTGTTCACGTCGAAGTCTTCGGCTATTTTATCCGCTGCCTTTTCACCTCTGTAGGATTTGTTTTCGCTGCAATAATCCATCAACGCTCGCCATCTCGTATCGCACTGCAGAACGTCCGGATTACCGATCACGATGAGCAGAGCTTTCGCTCTCGTAACGGCTACGTTGAAACGCTAAATAGATTGAGAAAAAATAAATTAACGCGAGACAATAGCTGACGTGGCGGAAACGCAATCGACGTACTTTTTCGCTTCTCAAGAACCCTAGTCCGAATTGGTAATCCGATGCGACGTACTCGAATCTCGAACGAACCGTAGATATAATTATGATGAGTTTCTCTTGACCTTGGAATTCTTCGACAGAAGCGACGTCGATGTTCGGGTACTTTTTATTGTTCAAATGCTGACGTATTTTTTGCACCTGCCAAACGTGCGCTGGTTAGATTAAATCGAGTTCAGGTGACTGTAATAAATTCGATATTGCAACGTACTTGTTTCCTATAAGGAGCGATGATGCCGATGTCTTTTTCGGTCACTTTGAAACCGCTCAATCTCGTCGTCATTAGTTTCTCAACGTAATTGGTCAAAATTTGAATTTCTAAACGATTGAAGTAACTGGGCGAATTCCTTTCTCTGTCTTCGAGTCCTTTGACGCCGTGGAAAATCAACGGGAAATTCCTGGTGGGCAATTCTTCCCAGCGACAGGCGCAGTTTATTTTTTCTGGAGCACCGTGAGCCTTGAAAAACAGAGCAAGTATTAATACGAGGCACGATTAAGATATAGGAATGGAGAAAACGTATTTGGAGAGTTGATTACTTGTAAATGACCGCCGTAGAATAGATCATTTGGTACTTTGAGGATCACCGGGTGGGATCGATAATTTTTGACAAGCTTGACCATAATATTGGCATTAAAGCCTCCTTTACACTCTTCGTCTTTTTGATACAGATGGTTATGATTGATTAATCGTTCCAAAAATGACATGCCTGGAGAAATTCGAACGGATAGAGTTAATTTAGGGTTTCGTAAAGTATTTCGAATCATACCAATAATACCCACCGAATCCCAAATTGATGGCCAGTGAAGATCTGACGATAGGACCAAGCTGTTTAGGATCTCCAGCCAATACAAGACTGCCAGTAAATCCGGTATCTTTTTCGCGAGTCAATAAACCGACAATCGGTACGATCATTTCCATTTCGATGGCATGACCGGCTTCGTCAATGAACAGGTAATCGAAATGACCTCCAGTAAATCCAGCACTGACCAATCTGGCCAAAAAAATACAACATGAAATAAAAAACGGAGTACAATAGGTTACACAATGAAGAACACCGGCATTACTCACCTTCCAGCCGTAATCGGAGTCATCACAACGATTTTCATAGACTTAATGGCCGCTTCGGGAGGCAAATACAATTCTTTAATAACGGAATCGTAATTACTACATTTTTGAAGGTTATCCGGCACGTTTGCTCGGCTAGTACTGTATAAACGGAGTATGTTCGAGACCGGAATATGCTGAATCAAACGTTCGGTGAGCACATCGGCTGCCCAATTCGACGGAGCACAAACGCATATCTTTTTCGATGGGAATAAGGCCCAAATCTGAGAAATAGAATTGAGCAAAATTTAAATTAAAAACGATAAAAAACGATATTTTCAATATTTCCTGTACTCACTTGCGTAATCGATTCGACCATGGTGGCAGTTTTTCCGGTACCGGGAGGCCCGTAAATCACGAACGGTGCAGGGTACGCCGTATTGTTGACGATATTTTGAACAGCTTCTTGTTGTTGCTCGTTATTTTTGATTTGAACATTAAAGAAAGGTCTATAAAAAAATTTAACCAATTACACGAGCAACAATATTTTACACGACGACGAAAAAAAAAATAGAAAACTCGATTCTTACTTTAAAATCGTCTTCGGTGATTGCACTTTAGCGCCGAACGCAGACGGAAATAGGACACGAGCGACTTGTCTCTTCGTGATCTGATCTAACGCACGATGGCAGATTTTCAAACAATATCGATTAAATGAAAACTCAACGTTGACTTTCTCGCCGATATAATTATCCAATAAAGCTTTATTCGGCAGAAGATACAATTTATTTTGTTCCACGAAATGAACGACTCCTTCGTATTTCACTGTGTCGTTTTGTTTACAAATATACACAGAGTCTCCGCGAATGATCGAAGGTCTACCTTCCAATAGTCCAGGAACCTGTTAAAGAAATTATTCGAATTATTTTCAAACTCGAAAACGTAAAAAGAGCCAAGCAAATGATCACGAGATACCTCCAATCCTAAAAATCCTCTTCTTTCAGTGGTCATTACGACCTCTTTGAGATTATAACTGCGAATATCCTTCTCCATTTGATGTTCTTCTATCCACGTCAAATGGCGGAACCGACTAACGTAGTTTGAAGCGTTCAAAGCCAGAGTATTATGCAATACTTCCGTCTTATCATCGTTGCATAGTATATTGCTACGAAGAAAAAATACGTAATTTAGCTTCGAAGAAAATTCGCATTATTCAGCGGTGTGTTTTAAAAACATACCGAACTTCCTGTAACTTCTTTTCGTCCGATTCAGACATATTGGTGAACTTTTTGAAGCCGTGATTCAACACTCTACGCAACGCCTGCGGGATGTCATGAGCCAGCAATGGAGTTTTGCTCACTGTTAGATCACCTTTGGCTCTAGAATGAAAAAACCCATACGTAAAACGTGCAACGGCCTTATTCAACTTTGAAAACGGGACCATACCGCGGAATAGGAACACCGGAGATGACTGGGAGGTCGTAAACGGGCTCGTAATTCTTGGCCATCGGTTCGTACGGCGCTGTCGCTTCGAGACAACGTAATTCTTCATCTAATACGACGTATTTCTGCGAAATTAAAATCAAAGATCGAGTATATGATACGAATTCGTCATTAAAAAAAAAAAAAAAAAACTCGCTTACCGGTTCTAATAAAAGATCAATGAATTGAGAGCTGTCACCTAACGATATTTCAACAACCATCGGATATTTCTTCGCGTCGTACACGTTAAAACAGGCTTTTAACGTTACGTCGAAAGTTTCACCTGGAAATAAAAATCAAAAAATTGACACGAATTCGAGCTAATGCATTCGATAAACCGACTATTTGATTTTTTACCACTTCCAATAGTAGCTGGAGCATCGTGTAGAATCGTTAACGATGGAATATTCACCAAACTGTCGATTCGGTGCACTTTTATCTCCAATTCTTTATCGGCGACATTACGAAATGTAATTTGTGCTCGACACTCTTGATGTATTTGGAAGTTATACTCGTGAGCATTTTCAACCTCTAGACCTTCTACTTTTCTCAAAAATGACAACCTGTTTGAACGAAAAAACAATATCAACACAGGTTCGCCGATTCCACGCGAAAATTGATCAAAATACGTACCTGTTATCACGATACGTCTTTTTCAAAAAATGAGTCCTAGTGGTACAATGCTCAGTGAGAGCGGTCAAATCTTCGAACGTTTCTTTGCATAACAAACAATCCATGCCGGCTAGTTCAGGATCCTTGGTTAGCTTATTCTTGAACGTATAATTTTGATTAGTCAAGATTCGGAATCTCGGTTTCATCACATCTTTATTGTCAACTGCGAACACCATGATAAAATAGTACAAATACATCACAAGCAAAGTTACATGTAAAGTACAAATGAATAAAACTAATAATTACCAGCAGAAGGTTGATTCTCGCTGTAGAAAATCTGGTCCTTGAATTCGATATTAGCGTTATCACCACCGGCGGCTACTCTTCTTCTTTTCAGCAGTCTCGCTTCTCGTAAGGCTTCTAATATTTCTGAACTTTTTACATGGCTCGGATAGGACGGTTGATAATTAATGTAGAATTTTAACAACTGTTCTTTCGATAGTATGGCCGGTTTTCTTATAAGTTTATTTCGCACCAAGTAATCGGTGAAATGAAATGCCACGTCTGTTGAACATAATTAAAAAACAAAATTAGCCAAAATCGCGACTGACTTGAGAGGAAAATGTAGGGAGCGAATAACGTACATTTTAGTTCATCTTGACGAGAAAGTGTGCATCGTTCTTCAGCCGGAGGAATCAGTATTTTCGGCAATGAACTTACTTCAGTAATTGCCGCCATTACGAACTGTAAAATAACAAACACGTCAACTTCAGAGTATATGAGAGTATCTTTACAAATACATGTACATCAACAATGGAAAGCATAGTCGAGTTCGTTTCAAAATAAAAAACGGTGACCTTTTCGATACCATCACCATATTTCCACGTACCTAGTAAAATAATGCAATGTCGTAACCTGTTTTCAGCGATGAGTTGTAGAAGTGCAGCACTAGCAGGGTACTTGAGATTAATTCAACGATTAAGCGATGATATAAGCGGAAGGCTACTTCTTGTTCGTTAACTAGACGCCCTCATCTTTAATTTTTCACATTCCTTTCCACAAACAATACAATGGAGTTGGATGGAATTGAAGATAAAAATAGATTTTTAAACAGACAGTCAACGATTGGAACTTGGAAAACTTCATCGAAGGGAAAACTGGCTCGGCAAGCCGGCCCGTGTTGTTTCTTATCGATGTTTCGATTTTCGATACAAAAAATCGATAATTATGCGTATTGTATTTTTTGGGATTTTAGTTATCTACTTGTTGCTGCAACTTTTTCAACATGTCATTTTTCAATTTTTTTAATGCATGAAAATCAATACAGATCAATACTCATTTCTTTGAGACTCACTTCAAGACTCAACTCAAAGTTTGATTTCAGTAAAATAGTGATTAATTCATTAGATTCGCTTGAAACGCAACATGAAAACATTTCTTTTTGCATTGTAGTGTCGAAGTACTATTACTGTACGCAATATTTCAATCACAGACAATGTTTATTCATGTTTCCACCAGACTTACCTCAAAAAGTAGAGCCTTTACGAAATATATTTATTCATGAAAAATATAGACAGTAGGTAAGTTTGGGAAATTCGAGAGTACAAAATTTGGTAATACGAATACAAAATATGGAAAATTAGGTACCACCGCACGCGGCAGACAGAAGACAGAAGACATTTTCATGAACAATAAGTAGTACGTAGTACTTAGGTAATACACCAAATAATGAAACCAAAATTCAACGTCAACTGCGCACAAAACACAATACACAAAGTCGAAAACTTATTTCGTACAGACAAAACAACAAAAATACACCATAAAAAAGAGTAACAAAATTCTAAAAACAGTCCGCAAATACTCACTTCAAATGATACTAAAATATCACAAAAATATAAAAAATGATTTCGGAAGTCGCATTAATCGTATCGACTAAATCCAGGCTTTTCGTCGTTCGGTATCATATCTGCGACGTAAAACATTATTATTTAATCAGCGATAAATTAAAAAACTTTTCATAACAACAAACTACAACAAACGCAATGATATATTTACCTGAATTTTTAGTCAACATTGATAAGTCCAAGGCGAGCTTTTCGTTCGGATCAAAGTTCATAGGAACTGTTCCAGATGGTTTAATTCCTTTGTATGAATTTTTAAGTATACAATACTCGATCAACTTCCTCCAGTTTGGATCACATTGCAATATATCAGGATTACCGATTATGATGAGTAACGCAATCGCTCTAGTTAAGGCTACGTTGAATCTCTACAAAAATAATGTAGCATACTCGTTTCAGAATCATAACGAATTTTCAAATGCAGCGAAATATTTTGTAATCAATTTCTTCAACGTACTTTCGCATTTCTTAAAAATCCCAAACCGAATTGGTAATCTGTAGCGACAAATTCCACACGAGATCGAACAGTGGAAATGATTATGATTAGTTTCTCTTTACCTTGGAATTCTTCGACAGAGGCCACTTCAATGTTTTCCCAATTCTTGCCTTCGAAATATTTCCGAATTCTTTGTACCTGAATTTAAAAACCTAGTCAGTAAACGTAACGAAGATGCCGGATTCGCATTTCGCGACTCAGGAAATCCTATCGTACTTGTTTTCGATATGGTGTAATAACTCCTATATCTTGTTGGGTAACTTCGTGCGATTTGAATTGACATCCGAGTAGATTTTCAACATAATACGAGACAATTTGCATTTCGTTACGATTGAAATAACTGAAAAACGAAACAGAGATTATCATAATTTGGTTCCTTTTAGTCGAAAATTTATTAGTCAAAAACACACCTAGGGGAAGATTCTTCACGTTCTTCGAATCCAACAACACCGTGAAAAATCATCGGAAAATCTTTGTCATGTAATTCTTTCCATTCCGAAGCGCAAGTGATCACTTCAGGTGGTCCTTTAGCCTGCGAGAAATATCATAATACATTTGTTCATTCACGTACGACTAGTAGGTCCTCAACATTGACTTTATTTTACCTCCAATTCGTTATCGTAGAAACACAAATTCGGTATATGCAATATCTCCTTATGCGATCTGTAATTATTTATCAGCTTGGTGATTACTTGCGGATTATACTCCGGATTTTTCTTATATATTTCGCACTGCGACATTACTCGTTCCAAAAGTGACATATCTATTGATATACCACAATGCATAAGTTGTATTTCTTACTTCGTTTCAATTTCTCGATAATATGATCACTTACCAAAACCTAACGAACTAGCCAAGGTAGATCTGACAACGGGTCCGAGCTGTTTAGGATCTCCAGCTAAAACCAGACTACCCATAAGATCGGTTTTCTTGGCCTTGGTCAAAAATCCAACGATCGGAATGAGCATTTCGACTTCCACAGCATGTCCCGCTTCATCCATAAAAACGTAATCGAAAAATCCACCGTTGATTCCGGCATTAACCAATCTATAAAATGCAGAAAGTTTTCTTCGTTAAATAAAAGAATTTCGATCAAAAAAAAAAAAGGGGGGGAATCGTCTCGAAATTACCTTCCGGCGGTAACAGGAGTCATTATGACTATACGTTTACTTTTGATTTGCATTTCCGAAGGTATAAACAGTTCTTTTTTGAATCTATCGAAATTGCTACACTTCTCCAGCTGTTTTGATATTTCTTGATCAGATCTAGACAATCCGTATAATCTAAGGATTTCGATAGGAGAAATGTGTTTGAGTAGACGTTCGGTAATCACATCGGCCGCTGAATTTGAAGGAGCACAAACGCAAACTCGCGAATTAGGGATTATACTCCAGACTTGAGTTATTGCCTCGACCAGCGTGGCTGTTTTCCCCGTACCAGGGGGACCAAACAGGATGTACGGAGCCGGATACGCTCTATTTTCTACGATATTCTTAACAGCTTGACTTTGCTGTTCATTTTCGGCTATCAATTTATTAAACATTGGTCTAGAAACAAGCGCACGGGATTACTCGAACCGTTGAGGCAATCGAGAGAAAAATATCAACGACTTGATACCTACTTCAACTTAACTTTGCGACAGTTTTTCTCCATAATTTGAGGAAACATGGCGGAAGTAACTTTCCTTTGTTTTAATTGATCTAAAGCTCGATGAGAATACCTCAACGGTTGCCTCGTAAATGTGAATTCAATATCTACTTTTTCGTTGTCCTTGTGAAAGTCCTTGAATTTAATACTGGGAGCAACGAAAATGGTATTTTGTTCGATAGCATGGACTACTCCTTCGTATTTCACTTCATTGTCGTATTTTCTGCGAATGTAAACAATATCACCTCTCAAAACCGATGGACGGCCTTCCGATAATCCGAGTACCTAAAAATAGCACACGCAGTGTAAATAACGGTATTGTACTCGATTGTCGACTTGACTAGAAATTTACTCTACTTCGATTCCGTATAATCCTTGCTTCTTTCGCGTAGTTATCAATTCAACGTCGAGTTGATTGTAGAACTGCATATCTTTATGAGCTTGATGCTCTTCGATCCACATCAGAAGATGAAATCTAGCGACGTAATTTTTAGCTGTTAACGCTTCGACGTTGGGTAGCACTTTGTTTTTCTCTTCGTCACAAAGCAACGATCTAAAAATGATCAAATAATTGAATATACAATTAAATTGAAACTACAACATATGCAAATACCAAAAGTAACAAATAGTGTACTTGACAAACTGAAGTTCTGTAATTTCATCCCTGGACATCGTATCGTAAACTTTGAACCCATGATTAAGTATAGAATTTAACGAATTCGGTATTTTATACAGGTGTAGGAATTGTTTTTGACTTAAACAATTCATAGTGCTGTAAAACATAAAAAATTACTTAGTTCGATATTGAAATCATTGAGAGCGAAATTTATCGAATCCTTACGATGGAAGATATTCTCCTTTCACAACGTCGGCGTAATTAAAAACGATTTTATTTTTCGAAGGTGGTTTATAGGGCGCTACTGGAGCCAATGAATCGAGTTCTTTGTCCATTACGTTGAATTTCTGCGAAAAATCAATCGGTTTTTGAGATTGTTTTACGATTAATCGAACCACAAAATAACATACCGCTTCAATCAATAACTCCTTCATATCAGTAAAATCGGCTCTCGAGACTTTTAATACGATTGGAAACAGTTTAGCTCCATATTCCAAGAATTGCACGTGCAATGAAAGGTTGAAACTTTCACCTAGACGAAGGTAACAAATCTCATCAGTAGATATATCCAGTAATGAGGAATTTGATTAATTTTAAATTTACCTTGTTCAATGGTGCGAGGACAAGTGTAAACGGTTTTCACACCGTTCAGATGAACCAATTCGAATACATCGTGAACGATTAAAGAATACGGTTCCCCTGAGACGTTCGTCAAAGTAACATCGATCATTTTGTGTTCCTTTAGATCCAATCTCATCAACGGCAATGATGAAACTTCAACGTTACGTAATTTAGTTGGAAATGATTTCCTACATGGGTGTAATGGATTAGAAAAATTCTCAATGAAATCTAAACGTATTAAAAATCATACCTATCCTTGCGATAAGTATCCCTCAACTTGTGAATATCGGTAATTAGATGCTCATTGCGTTCCACAGAATTGGTGAAAGTTTGCTTACACATTTTACATTCCAAATCATCCGAGCTAGGATCTAATTTCTTCAGAAATTTCAAATACTTGAGTAAATCTGCCGAAAAAATCGCATTTAAACATTCAAACTTTTCGCGTAAATAAATTAAAATTATTTGCCTGACGTAATCTCACCATCTCCGAAAACATTATTCCTAAACTCGGCGAAAGGCGTTTTATCTCTACTGCTGTGTATGCTCTTCTTCTTAAGTAGATGCGATTCATCTAGAATGGCTAAAATTTCCCAACTCTTGATCGTCGACGCGCAGCCCAGCTGCGATTGATAGAAGTCAAACAATTGGATCAGTTGGTCTTTTTGTATGATACCTGGAGGTTTCAGATGTCTATTCTGGATCAAGTAGTGAGTAAACTGATGAGCTAATTCTGAAAAGAATACAGAAGATTGATGAAATTTACACTTTACCCTCGAATCAGCTCTGTTCGTTGGATCTGCCCGTACTCACCGGATTTTGTCAACTGACAAGGAAGCATCGCAGATTTACATGTTGGATGTTTTATGGGCATTTTTACGGCAAACGGAACTGTAATAAAAGAGTTGAGAACGACGTGATGAATTCTTATCGTTTGAAAAAATGATGGCGTGGCAATTTTGCAAATGACTAGATCGAATTACGCGATATAAATAACTGATGACTTGAGAATATTATACAGTTCGAAGTTCTAGACATGCACAGCGATGACTTCGAAGGGAATAGAAAACGTGATGTGGCAAACTTACCGATGAAATGTAAACGATTAAAAATTTTGCATTTGAGGTGACATTATACGCTCGTTTAATTTACTAAACCAATATTACTACGACTAGTATAAACTAGTTCAACAGCCTCCAAGTATTTTACTATTTTGTAATGTTATGACTGAAATTTTTCTAAATTACCAGTTTCACTGATAAGAAGTTGGCGAGGCAAAATCGATGTCGAATATATCGAGAATCGAAATACAAGTCGAATTCATAATCGAATGATCTGTCAGCTGTCAGGTTGAAACAAGCACGGTGTTGGTGCGAGTCAAGTCATCAGTTGAAACTACACCAAGTTGAAACCTTGAAACTTTACGTAAGCTTTCTTGTACTGTAGGACCACACAGTACTGAGTTTATATTCGAATGAATAGAATTTAGAACGAAGTTTGTACTTACGAAAAAAATTTAGAATTTATCAATAGGTACTCAAAAGCACCATCACCATCTACTTTAACACATCAAATCGCGCACGCTGTACTGTACGTCGAATACTTCATTTCGCAACTTCTAGTACAGAGCAGAGCAGAGACGAGTAGAGTAGGGTAGGTAGTGTGGACTAAATTGATAAGAACCTAAAGAGTATTCATCACGTATTCGTTTCGTACTAGCCAGAATCAGAACCTGAACTCGAAAAAATTTACAATTTTACGAGAGAAATGCGTTTATAATAGCGAATAATTATATTGAATCTTGACTGAAAAATTGATCGTACATTCTTGTGTTAGTAATGTTATTTCCACAAGAACACGATATGGTTTCGGGGTCGCGGTCAGCGTCTCGCGAATTTTGGATTTACCCCAGCGGAAAAAATATATCCATGTTAAAAAAAAAAAAAAAAACAAACGAGTAGCTAAATATACCACAGAAACTCAAGTAAGTGGGTAGGTATAAAATTACAAATACAGCAAGAAAAACAAATTCTATAAAGATTCTACATTCAACTGAAAAATCTGAAAAACTAATTAAAAAATTATTCACAAAAAATAAAACTCAAAGGAGATCGAAATCACAATACAATCAACAACATCGATAACTGACTGGTTTAAATATTAAATCCGTGCAGGTGCATGTCCACATTAGCACTAGGATTAAAATCGTTAGGAACAGTGCCATTAGCTGGTTCACCGATGAAAGCCGAATTTTCGGTACAGTACTTCAAGAACTCTCTCCAGTGCGGATCACATTGAAGTATATCGGGGTTTCCAATCACCACAAGAAGAGCAATAGCCCTCGTAATGGCTACGTTGAAGCGCTGCAAAATATGAAAGTTTCTCATTGTAAATTCGTATTTTTGATTTTTCAAGAAATAACAAATCATCTAATAGGCAGAATAATCGAAAATACTTTTTCATTTTTCAAAAATCCCAATCCGTATTTATAGTCGGTAGCTAATAATTCGTGTCGCGATCGAACGGTCGATATAATGATGACTCTTCTTTCCTGGCCTTGAAATTCTTCGACACTTGCTACATTTATTTTTGGAAATGATCGAAGTAAACGTTGTCTTATTTTGTGAACCTGTTCAACCGTTCAACGATAGGATTAAGTTTAATTCGAAATTTATGCACGAAATTGTTTGAGTTTCAACGTACCTGTTTTCGGTACGGTGAGATAATTCCGACTTCGCTTTGATCGATTTGAACGCCTCTTGAATTAAACAAATCATGAACGTAGTTTGCAACGACATCAACTTCTGACGAATTGAAGTAACTGTAAAAATATACCCGTATGTTTGAAAAAAGAAATTAATCGAGAACGAATCTCCAAAATCATCCAACGATTTACCTCGGAGAATTATTCTCGCGTTCTTCTTTTCCTTTGACGCTGTGGAAAATGATTGGGAATCCTTTTGAAGGTAAATTTCTCCATTGACAAAGACTAGAGATAACTTTTTTCGAAGCTTTAGCCTATTTAAGAAGTAAAAATGAAGTAAAATCTCAACGTAATCAATCAAAATAGATAGGTATGCCCATTTATTAGATACTCACTCGAAGTTCGCTTTCGTAAAATCGTTGGTTCGGGATACGCAAAATAGTCTCGTGAGAACGATAATTATTCACCAGTTTGGTAATAACTCTAGGGTTATAGTTTCCAGTGATTTTGTCTTTTTTATAAATATCACATTGAGTCATCAACCTTTCCAATAATGACATACCTATACGTAAAATATTTATCAGAATTATCATTTAATTTTTTGAACGACACGAGGAGTGAAAAAAATGCGATAGAACCAACCATATCCTAAAGCATTCGCATAAGGCGACCTAACCACTGGTCCCAGTTGCTGTGGATCTCCGGCCAAGACAAAACCACACCGCTCATTACGAAGAAATCC
This sequence comes from Paracoccus marginatus, assembly GCA_900065295.1. NCBI lineage: Eukaryota > Metazoa > Arthropoda > Insecta > Hemiptera > Pseudococcidae > Paracoccus > Paracoccus marginatus. The sequence goes on along the minus strand of FIZT01011252.1, from coordinate 9,361 downwards.
GATAAAAGGTATCAAAATGTCCACCTCCAAAGCGTGCCCGGCTTCGTCCATGAAAAGATAGTCGAAGGTCATGCTATAACTCAAAACGAACCTAAACACATTTCACGTATTACTATTGTAGCCCTACTGGACAAATTTTTATGATAAAGGAACATATTTTATACCTTCCCGCAGTGACCGGAGTCATGACAATAATCCGCTTGGAATACAATTCACTCATGCTAGGAAAGAATATCTCCTGAGCTCTGGCATCGTAGTTACAACAGCCTTGCAATTCCGAAATGATTTCGGCGTCGTTACGAGACAACCCATAAATGCGAACTATTTCAGTTATCGGTATGTATTGTAACAGACGCTTTGCTATCACGTCGGCAGCCGTGTTCGATGACGCACAAACACAAATTCGGCTTTCTGCCATCGTGCTCCAAATCTAAAAGGCGAACATTAATCATTTACTCGATTCTCCGTCTCGAAAATCAAATAAAATTTAAACGAATATCGTACTTGAGTAATTGCCTCGACCAACGTCGCGGTTTTACCAGTTCCAGGAGGCCCGAATAAGATATACGGCGCAGGGGATGCTCTATTCTGGACTATATTCGTAACTGCTTGCATTTGAAGTTGGTTATCGCCAATCGATTCGTTGAAAAATCGTCTAGAAAAAGTACGTATGTAAATTATTTACGTCTTTGGATTTTTTGAAAAAAAAAAAAGAAATTAAAGTTACCTCAACTGAGTGTTGTTTGGGTTTCGCTCAAAGCTTCGTGGGAATAGGGATTCTTGCCATTTCGATCCACGAATATTATTCAAAGCTGTATGGCTCATTTTGATCGGAGTACGATTAAATTTGAATTCAACGTCGGCTTTGTACTTCCAATATTCCTCCGTATAAAATCTACTCAAATCATATTCGTAATCTTATGTTCAAATTCAGGTAAGAGAACAAGAAATAGAAAATCCAGCGTACGTTCTGTGAAGTTTGACGTAAATAGCCTTTTCTTCGATAAGTTGTACGCTTCCTTCGCATTTTTTAAACCCTTTCGGCAGCTTGGGTGATCTAACCGTGACGGTAATGTAGTCTCCTTTCAAAATCGAAGGTCTTCCTTCTGACAGTCCCAGTAACTGTGAAAAGTTTCGAGCCAAATTAAAATGAAGATTCATGATGAATTTGAGAGAAAAAAAATGAAAAGTTTTACCGTTATTCCAACAAGATTCTGGGATAGTTTATCGGTCAACAAGTCGATACCTTTCTGGCTATACGAACGTATTTCTTCGAGAGCTTCGTATTCTTCGATCCACATCATGATATGAAGCCTATCGATATAGTTACGTTCGCAGAGGAAGTCTTTGCTGTGTTGTAGTCTGAGGGTGTTTTCATCGCAGAGACATTTTCTAAAATAGGCAATGCGACGATTTTGATTCGAAATTTATGATTCGAGTGTACGAATGTTACTGCAGAAATCGCCTTACCTAATATTTTCAAGCAAGATTTTTTCCATGGGCGTCCATACAAAAGTAGCGGTTTTAAAGTTGAACTTGATCAAAGTTTTTAAAACCTGCGGTATGGAATTTTCGACTAAATTCATTTTCGGCATTTTCAGCGCCCTAAAAAATAACAGAATCAAAAATAAACTCCTAGCACTACGTGCATGTCAACAATTCGAACACGAATGCGACATAGTTGTAGGTTTAGAGAAAAAACAGGATACGCGTTTGACGCGTTATGTTCCTGCGATAAGTCGTTAGGCAAATGAAACAGCACACCAGCTCGCAGAACCAACCTTTCGATTCGAGGAGCCGCCAGCACTTCATCCTTTACTTTTGCCGGTAAACTACTGATGGGCTGCTTCTCTCGTTTGGCACTTTCGGATCTATCGCTCACGACGTAAATAGGTATATCTTTATTCACTCTATGATTATCAGTCGAAGGTGTCCTATCAATTCGAATATTCGAACGGGACGCGTAGAGCCCATCACGAATTATTTGTCGGAAAGGATCGGACGGTTCAGCGATAATACATCGTTTATTATTCTCGTTTTGTGTTTTCAAAGGCGGTCGGTAATTTTTCAATGACGGTGGAAGCGTATGGAGAGGTCTACTTCCATTCCTGCTTGTCCTGTCAACTGTGAAGTGCTGCAAAAATGCAAATACGTAGGCGAGTCGATGAAAAAAAGGCAAAATCGGCGCATCGTAATGAACGTGACAAACTGACCGGTTCGATTAAGATATAGTTGTACTCGTCGATGTCATTTCGAAAAACTTTTAGAACAATCGGGTATAGAGTTTCACTGGTCAAGAGGCTCGCATACCTCGCTCTCATGATAATTTTGAACGAATCACCTGAAAATTAAACAATCGATAGGAAATGAATTACATAAAATAATGAGATAGTCTGCTCGATACTGACCTTTTTCCAAACAGTAATTTGATCCATATTCGATTTTCATTTCCACTCCGGAATGAACCAACTCGAAAATTTTACACAAATAAATTTTACTTTTGTTTCGGTTTACGTTGACGCACGAAATTTCGCAAGTTGTCGCATCGTTTTGCTTTACAATCAAATCAGGTATTCCGTTGATTTGTAAATAATCCACATCTTTCTTAAACCAAGCCCTAAAAAAATTTCACAGTAAGTGATATATGATAATAAACTGTTCAGTGTTCACTTCTAAAGGAAGGTAACGGAATTACGAAACACGTGTATAGGTGATAGGTACCTGTCTCTGAAATAAATCGTTTTCAGAATATGCATTTCCGTGTTAATATGAACGTCGAACTTATCCTTGGAAGTGAAACATTCTTTACAAGTGGTGCATCTGAGTGCAGTTTGTCTTCTCACGAAACCTGGATCCAGAGTTCGCAAAACTTCACCATTGAAAGGTACCACATCATTTGCGTTGATGTTTAAACCTACAGAAATAAATAGAATTAACACAATGAATCGATTACTCAAACGTAAGTGCATACACTCGTGTTCTATACCAGAATGTTGATTGAGGAAAAATGTTTCTTTGAATTCTACTTCGTCGTTGTTCAGATCTTTCAATACGTCGGTCGATTTCAAAACATCTAAAACTTGATTGGCGATTGAAACCTTGGGTTTAACCTCGACTTCGTATCGGTTGTACCGAGACTTCAATTCTTGTTCAGATAATCGTTCTTCAAACTTTAGTAATCCTTTGTTAAACATAAAATTACTGAAATCCAGCGCGGTATCTGGAAAATGAAATATCATCATTTCAATAGGGTACCTATCAAGTACTAAGTCAAACATACGTACATCTATGATGAAATAACTCACTTATACGACCGTTAGCTAAAGCTTCGTAATCGCATTTTTTAATCTGCCGGTTCAATCTTGCCAGACAAACTGGTTCAGCTTCAGCAATGTCAGTTTCCGATGCAAGAACCACAGTTTCGTTGGAAGAAAAACTCTCTATCGAAACTAATGCGGATTTCTCTTCAATTAATAAATCGCGTATTTGTACAGAAATATTTTCTTCGCGATTTTCCGGTTCGTCGACTTTAACATCGTTGTTCAAGGCATTGCCACCAAGACGAATTTTTCTACGAATATCTAAGCTGAGCTTTAGAATATCTTCTTCATTGACGACGAAGCTTTCTTCAGGAACTGATTCATCAGCAACAGGCGATTGTTCCTTTTTGACCGCCAAGTCGTGTACTTCAACGTGGATCAGCTTTTCGTCGCGGATGGTTTGATTACATTCATTTTCGTCGATTGAAATATCACTTTCATCGGAAATTAAATTCACCGAGTCTAACCTCTGCATAACTTCGACGACATCACCATCTTCACTTTCGTCGCTAAATTCATCAGGTGTGGGTGATTTGATACCGAACACCGTCAGCTTTTCTGGTACTTCGACGATATCGAGATTGGATCCTTTACCAGATATGTTCAAACTGTCGAATAAATCGATCACGTCGGAAAACGTTTCACATTTAATTTCCGTCGAATCTGTGACTTTTAATTGTTTAAAAAGTGTCACCAATTCGTCAAACGATTCTTTAGTAAGATCTTTATCGAAAGCGTTCATATTGTTGGAATACTTGGATGATATTAGATCAGCTAAATCTTTAAGGAAGTCTTTTAATAGTGTTTCTCGGATACAGGTCAACTTTTTAACGAATTCTCTGCGTCTGGCTGTGGTAAATTCGTCAAGTTTAGAGTCGCCACTCGACTTCACTGCATCGTCTTCGTGCTTTAACCTTGAGAGTAGCCTTTCAAACGAACTGTCTACCTGTTTTTCGTACTTGTCAATTCTTTCCTCGATCGTTTGTCGAAAATGCACGTTTAATGCGGCGGAGATTTTTGATTCACGATCGTGGTCCATATCTGAAAAAATAAAACTGAATTATTGTTAAGAAAATGAATCACAAATAAGCAAACGTTCATTTCTTTTTTTCATACACGCATAGACGAAGGACGGTTGTATGTAGATGTACATAATTAAGAGAAGTCGGGCACAACGGGGGGTTGTTTCATCTCGTACGACGGTAAGCGAAGCGAACAAAACCGCCATCTAAGAATTAGCGATAGCAACGAGTTTGAAATTGACAAAAAAAAATTCTACGTAGATTATTATAACGAACAAAGAAAAACTAGACAATGAATTTTTACGAAGGAATATGGAAACATTCTCTCAGAAACTTACCACCAGTTTTTTAAATAGTGGACAAAAAATAATACCTCTCATTCGACTTCACGTTTACTTATATTCAATCGTTTGACTCGTAAGTATAAGCTAAAGGAGTCATGAGCAGCAGACATCCAATATGTACACTGTGAGAATAAGAAACAAAAGCGTACGCGAAATATCGAAGATTGATGCTGACATTTGCTACTTATGCACGATATTCGCGATAAGAAAACGTCTCATTTCATTTCATCACGACATAAAAATTCTTGCTTCAGCAATTTCTTTCTATGAAGTCTGATGATAACAGAAGATGAAAGGTGATGGGTTATTACTGTATAATTATGTTACTTGACTGCTTCGTGTCCCTGTTCAACGATCATTATTTCATTTTATTTTTCTTAAATGACTGCATTTTTAAGAAATTCAAGTAGCTGCTAAAATAATTCGGCATGCGGTCTATCTTTTTGTTTACGATTGAAACAAAATCAATAACGAAATTTTCGTGAAAATTATACTTACACTTCACACAGTAATTTCTTTGACGACTAGCAACGGTGCTGTCGAAGATATTGAATGAAAAAGTTCAATGTTGACTAACTTGATAATCGAATTACATCACGAACATATTTTACTTCAATGTAACGTAAAACTAAACGTAAAACAAATACATTGATAGGTAATTCTCCTCTCAAAACATTTTTGACGACCGATCACTGATCAGCGAAGTCTAACACTTGCTCCGCGCACCGTCTACCTCCTGAGTCCTGACCAAACAGAAGACTGAGAAGAGCCTTTATCTTTCCACCCCTCTCGCCGACAACAATGTTGGATAAATGATCAATTTTTATTTTTTTTTGAAGAATGAAGAAAGACACCACAATTTAAGCTCAAAAGTTGATATTCTAATCTAATCGAAACAATTATATGAATACTTAGTACCTAACCTACTTGATTGACTTACGTGAGTCATGTTTGAAACAGAAGAATGCAATTGCAATTGCTAAGAACTTCCATAGATCTAAAACTTTTCGCCGAATTGAACGTGGTACTTTCATTAAGTAATACTATGATGTAACTCAAAGTACAATAATCTAGTACCACAACATATCTTCAGTATTCGGCACTGCACCGTAAGTTAAATGCGACGAGTTTATCTGTTCCTGTTTCTGTAGCCTGTACACTATTTTCAATTCGTTGAATAGATTTCGTTTATTTATCTTCTTTGAAACTTGTTAAGCAGGTACATTACATACATACGTTTGAACCTGCAGAAAGTTTTATTCATTATTTTGTAACATCAAGAAATTAGAATAGGTAATATTCGATGACTGCTATTCGACGTTCAACGTGCATCTATGGAGTGTATAAATACACGGTGAAGTATTCATACAAAATTTATTCACTCAAACTTTTTTTATTTTCAATTTTTTGCAAGTTAACTATTTATTATGATTATATGAATAAACTGGAGGTCTGTGGTGAAGATTTTTTTCACGATGGTACAGTTTCATTCATGAGAATTTCTTGGAATTATGACAACAAACGGACGAAGTAAAAAAAAAAGATTATTTCTTCAAAAGCTACCGGTTCAGTTAAAAATGTGAGAAAATTTTTTAAAAAATTAAGCAAAAGATTCCAGATTTTGGGAAGTTAGATATGCCAATCATTCATAACAAAGTATTATGCTGAACATTATTTATTCTGAAAACGGATTTTGCGTAGGTACTATGTGAGTAACTGTAACTGAGTATAGGTACTGTATGCTCTATGCTATAAACATAAAGCAACACTTCATTCAGAAGTAAAGTTGTTAAAATCGTCAACGTACACTTCGTTTTACGAGAAATTCCTAAAAAAATAGGCAAATATAGAAAAAAGTTTAACCTCTATTTTTTCTGACATTAATCAACGCGACAACAACTGTTTCCATCTGGGAAAATTTTCGATTGACAGGTCTGCAATGCCCTCTGCACCTAATGACAACCATATGTTATTCCTTTTAAAAATTTATAATATTATTACTAATTATCGTATATACTTGAAACGTTGGTAAAATTTCGCGCACCTGATTATCGATAGGTAGTTCGAGCAACAGATTTTGCACAAAATAAATACATATACCTACGAAAACTTGCAGAAAAAATTATAACTCTTCGAAAAATAAACCCACCGACAGTTCTTGATTAGACACACATTTTATAGCTTGTTTTTTGCATAAACTCGTAATCCATCTATCGTAAAAGCAACGATGAAGAAATTTATCATCCTAATCACTATCGCGATTTTCATTTTGACAGCTGATGCAGCAGGATCTACGCCTGATAAAAATTCTAAACCAACAAATGCAAAACAACCTGGATCTAATGGCAAACCTTCAAATGCGTGAGTATTGTACATTAGATATTTAAAAAAATATTTTTACAAGTTGAACTATTTTACTTGATAGTTTTAATTCATTCAATTCGTCGACCTTGTTCCAGGCCACCGAGACCGATTCGCGTGCCAATGACAAATGTACCAATATCTGAGGACTTGATAGGTAAGTATGTTTATTACAATCGATTCGTTAATCTAAAATAATATCGTAAAGTCAAATTTAAAAAATTTACAAACACGTACACTTATTCAAACATTTCAATTTTTTAGAAATTAACAAACGTTTAACAATGAACGGTAAATTCACATTTTTAAAGCCCAACTTATACCGCAATCTGATTCAATCAGATTTTTAAATTATTGATTCGTATATTTCGATAACGCAGGCACGAAAAAAAAGTTGACCGAGAAACAAGCTACCTGGATTGCACGTTTTGTAAAAACAATAAGGAACTGGTTATACTTCGTTGGTATTACACTGGAAAACGATAAATTCAAGAAAATTTATAATAAACACATGCAAAACGAATTTGATATGTGGATCACTAGTAGAAGAGATCAAGCTGTCGACATGTATTACAAAAATGCCAACGACCCGGAAGCACCTCCAGTTCAGTGAGTCTTGATGTATTTTTACACTCGCAATATGCATGTACATTACATACTTATAAGTTAAGTATATGTACATATGCGTACATACTAGTTACTATACTTACTCACTTTACTTTATACCGAGACTCGGAGAAGTAATTCATTTCAACCGGCCAAGTATGTAGGAATTTCATTCACCGATGCTTACTTGAATTTCAGCTACAAAATAATCATCTACAGAATATCAGTTGGCGACATAGCCTTAGTAGAGAACTTCAATTTGAAATCGCTCGAAATTGACTTTAAAAAAAGTAAAGAAAAATTAAGAACGCCGCAAGGTAAAATGGCATACAGAAAAGATCGAGTTTACGTATTGGAGCTCGAAGCTGATTTTCCATTACTCGACGTTAAAATCAGACATGAAATTGTGCACGGTAATGAAGAAGGTGCTTTCAATGAACATGTACGAGAAGAGAAACAAGATGTAAAACCAGGATATTTGAGGTTTTTAATCGTTTTTTTTCCGAATACCGCTGTAAGGCTATTGTGCTTTTGCAATACCTACCTACGAGTTTAGCTCTGTATTTATTTTAGGATACGAATGAGCAGCGAGAAAACTTCCATAAAAGTAGTATTAACCGAAATTGACAAGCGATTCGTTCGTAAAGATCCGGAAACGGGGGAAACTTATTATTTCACGAGACCCGAAATTCTAGATTTCAATTTTTTGATAGGTGAAGCTAATGTAAGTATCTAATTAAATTAGCAGATAATCATCGTATTCTTGATCGCGAGCCACCAATTTTCCAACATTAATTCCGAGCCGACATTTACTCATAGGTAATACTACCATACGATTTTCAAAGCAAACCGAACATGGAGAAAGGATTCGTCGGTGAAAACCTACCTCAATCGATAGCAAAAAAAATATTACGCGATTTTGATCGTTTACTCGTACTCGAAGAAAACCGAAGAGAATTCCAACACCGTTTTAAAATGGCATTAATCAACAAATATTCCAAAGCGATAATGTTATCTACGGATATACTGCTATTATTTGCAAATTTAGATCAAGAAACCGCCTTCTATGATCCGAATATTCCACTCGAAGTAGATGAAGATGATATGTTGATGATTTCCAAAGTATTTTACACGAGCTACTCGATTAAAACTTTCACGACTACCTGTGCACACTTTTTATTCAAAGCGTTGGAATTGCAATCGATGTCAGAAACGGATGAAAAAAAAGATAAGACCAAGAAACTCACCCCCGAAGAACTAAAGGAGAAACAGAAAAAAGATGCTGAAAACTTGGAGAAATTAATTGATTTAGGAAATGAAGCCGAGAAATGGATGAATGCGCAAGCTGCGGAGGCTGGTGAGAAGTTAGATATTCGTAATGATGGATTCGATTGGGATGAAGAATTATAAATGTTTAATAACTTCATAGATAACTTTTTAATTACCTACCTAATAAACCGAATTATATTATGAATGACATATTCCTACGTTTAGTCGATATGGTAAAAGGTTCATAATAACTTCCGATCAAGTGATCACTTCGAAAGGGTTCTTATTTACTTAGTATTATTGCTCTTCTGCAGACCATCGTCGCCGGTGTACAAAATGAGACATTAGGAGACTTGTCTCATTTTTGAGACAATGTTCCAGCCAATCAGAACGCGTCAAAATACTACGCGTAGTAATTTCACAAGTTGAGACATTTTTA
>FIZT01011244.1:0-19709 GCA_900065295.1 Paracoccus marginatus | reverse complement strand
ATATGTACTCAGTATGTGTTGCACTATTACCAGTTGAAGGGGCTTCCCATCGAGACTAAACACCCTGTATATAGGTAGAGCTACGCAGGCGGATAATGAATTTCTTTCATTTAATGAACTCGGATATGGAGTACATAAGCTTACCTATTAAAAAGGACCTAGGTAGCCTAATTTAAGTTACGAAGTTTGTTTTACCAAAGTACCGACATTTTAAGCCCAGCCACGCAGTGAAGAGTTCCTATAAAGGCACCAAACACATATGTATGGTTTAATATGAAATATCCATTCAGTTTTAGACAGTGCGGCGTGACGCGACACTGGGTCGAAAGATTCGATGATAATCGAAAATAGCTCGTAAAAGGGGTTGCTTTTTGCCATTCTTAGGTATCTTTTCTCGAAGCTAACTCATGCGAAAACGATCGAAGTAATTATTCAACTTTGATTGATCATTTTTTTCACAATCGACTTGACTTCTCAACAACAGCCTGACCCAAGACCGTGCTATTGATTTATTCGCGCTCGTAATGAAATCTATAATATACTACAAGTCGTTTTCTATTTTCAAATTCTATCCGTACCTTCCGCAAAATGGAAACTTTTTAATGATGAAAATATCAACGTGAAGAGGTAAGTAGATGAGACGATAGAGGGCTGGACGAGTGTTTCTGTTCGACATATAAAATACAGCAGTCGAACGCGTGAATTAGATGAACTTGCCAATGAATGGTATTTTTCTTAAAAGTTATACCTATAGGCGTGTTATTATTTCATCGAATCAGTTTTTACCGGTATAAAGGGTGAATGGAAACAATGATTTTGAAGTATTGAAACGTTTGTTTTTATTTGTATGTTGTCGCAGGCGGCGGGATGAACGACGCAGAAAAAGAAAAGAACGAAACGCTGGATTTATTGCTGTCGACGACCTATTGTTGTTCGCAAACTCATTTATCTCAACAGTTGTCTCAACTTCATCCGGAACTAACTATGCCCATGTTTTCTGGTACGTTTACATGTGACACGACGATCTCACGTTCAATTTATAATCTAATTCCATACCATAGGTATATATTTATACGCATCGTTTGTAAGTAATATACGCGAAAAGCTGTGTACTTGTATAGTAAGTATACCTACGTTACTAAAATGAAACGTATCAGTTCGGTAAGTAGATATCTTCCGAACGGATTGTAATTCGATAAATAAAAAATTATAACTAATAATACCGGTCAGCGATAAAACCTAGACAAGTAGAAAGATTGATTTTTTTGAACGTGACATTGAAACGTCAATTTTTAAATGTATTTTCTACCAGAGAGGGATGTAGGTGCTAGGTACTAGCTACCTAAACTTGTCAGGTTTTATTAATATTTCAAAATGATCGAACTGCAATTCTATTCTTACATCGAATTAAGTATTCATAAGCGAGAAATGGTACCTAAGTTATTTTTATCAACAATTCGTTATTTATTACCTAATCAAAATTTTATTCTGTTATTTCAGAAATAACCCATAGATTTCAAACAGCACGTCCTGAAGTGAGGCAATTACTGTTGCAGTACATTTTACCATGGCTTTACAACATGGAACTGGTCGATCCAAATATTCCTCCGCCCAATTCAAATTCATCATTTTGTCAGGTAAAATTATTTTTAAAAAAGAACGATTAAAATTAAGCAAGTGTCGTTGACCTTTAACAATCCGTGAGAATTTTCAATTGATTTTTTTTGTGACAAAAAATATCAACGATTTTGTTCTCAACCGTTTTGAATTATGAGAACAATGAGCAGGGCGCTTAGCGTTTGAATCGCTAAAAATAATAAAGCTAGAAATGTGTAAGTATAGGGTAGGTATATGTCTGATGAATTCATTGTTTGAGAAAATACGCTAGAAAAGCGAATCACCTCGATACAACTTTCCAGCTATATACGTCTGCGTTGTTATCTACGTTAATATGTGACGGATATTAAAGTGGAAAACGAATGAAATGAGTGTTTTTTTTTATTTTTTGCAGTATTATTCGAACGAAGTACGGAAATCAGGATCTCGTCGAGAAGGTTGGGGATCCGCCGAAGCAACGGAAATGGTTCTAAACAATTTGTTTTACATCACCGCCAAAGTAAGTCGAACTGTCTGCGTACAACCGTGTTTTTTTCTGGGTGATTGAACTCTTGGATATATATCAAGTTGGAAAAGATTTTCTAACACTTTTAGATTTTATTCGTTATTGTTTTTGTTGTTGTTGTTTGTGTGGTGAAAACGAATCGAATAATGTTTAAAATTATTCGAAAAGTTTTAAACAAAAGTTGAAGGTGGCAACAGAAGGTTCTAAAATAATTTATAGAGTACTTTTTTGAAGTAAAAATTATCGTTATTTACATAATTTAACATTTAAATTGGTTTTGTTTTACCTAAGAAATTGTATTATATGCAGGATCTAAGTAAATATTCAACTATATACCGTAGGTATCTGTTTAAATGAATTGTTTATCTGGAGAAATTCGTTAACAGTTTTGATTTTTCTGTTTTTAGTTTTCTAATGAACACTCCAAAGAAATAGAAGATCTATGGGCCACGCTTTGCTCATGTTGGCCAAATAATCTCAAAGTTATCATGAGGTATTTGTTGATTATTTGCGGTATGGCTCCTAACGAATTATTGTCAACTGTAAGTTTGAAAATTGAGTAAAAAATTATTATCGAGTAACGCGAATAGTTTTGATAATAACGTACCTATCTATTTCAGGCGAAGCGTGTGACCGTTTACTTGGCTCGAGCTAGACCAGATCGTTTACTCGACGAAATGCTCACCGAATTACAAACTGTCGAAACGTTGAATTATTTAATAGAAAGGACGGAGACTCCACCTTACTATAGATTAACCAGCATGCGTAAAATATCCGGGTACTCCGATCCAGATCCGCATTTCGATCAACATGGCACCAATAACGAATTATCTGTCGAGAAAGGGACGATCCATACGAAAAGGCATAGCAGCGAGGAAGCAATAGCTTCCAATCCTTCTGGGTAAGTTTTTCAAATGATTTATGTAGGCAGTGCATGAAATATTACAAGGTAGATATCATTTTTACAAAACCGAATGTTTCACAGAACTAAAAACGAATCCAGGGCGATGGCTGAACCGAAATATGGAACACTGAGAAGTAATAAATCCAGAGTCCTGTCTTCTCTTATTCTAGACGAGAATAAAGCAACATCTGCAGAGAGCGAGGTAAAACAAAAAAATCGAACAATACGAGACATATGACGCTAAACTAGTCAAAATTTAGGTCGCTGTGGGAAGCTCAGCATCCGGAGACGATGACTATACAATTTGTCGAGATGACGCTATGTACCAGTACGACGTTCCACTACCGCACCCTTTACCAATGCCCGAATACGGTGGCTATTTTGCTCCTCTAATCGAATATATTCCTGAAAATATTCAATCTAGCAGTGGTTTTCATAGGTAAGTAATTGAAATTCGAGATCCTTAAACTATAGTTCAGTCGCTTACATTGGCTTTATTTTTTTATTTCATAGGTGTAATTTGGCTCTCATTTTGTTAACCGATGTTGTCGTTGATTCGGTGGATTTGGATTGGTCTGTACATATTCCTTTGATGTTACATGTACTTTTCTTGGGAATGGACCAAAGTCGTAATTTGATAAATCAGCACTGTAAACAATTATTGTTGAATTTGTTGATTGTGCTAGCCAATCACGGCGATCATTTTTCGGTCGCTCAGATTTTGCTGAATAGGAAAGTAATTCATTCTAGTCTCGGTCTCCCCACACCAACTGTTGCTATTCCTTTCCATAATTTCACCGGTAAGATGCGTTGTAATTCTTTGACTGTAAAAAAACTTTATAACTATTAACTATGTATTTTCCTAACGCCGTTCCTGTTTTGTAGAGTCAGATTCGATGTTCGATAGTTATTTACAATCTCCTATCGGGTCGTCTCAATCTACCAGTCTAGCTGTACTTCCTTCGCCTACAAGTAAGTAACTTATTACGTGCCTAATTTTAACGACAATGAGATTAAAATATTATTGAATGCATGAAATTTCGGCAACATTGTAAATTTTCCTAATATTTGGTCATGTGAAATGGTAGGTGTGTATGTATAATGCAACGATTAAACCGATTGAAAAACTTCATCGATAGTTAACGAAACTTCTCAACGTGTTTCATTTATAGGCACATGTGATACATTAACATCTCCTCAAAGCGTTACCCTGAGTTTGACACCGACTGTTGAAGAGACATTACCACCTATGAAACAAAGTAAACCAATTCAAGACGTGGTGAAATCTTTGATTGATTTTATCGCATCGAAGTAAGATTCATATCAATTTCAAATCATCAGATTAATTTGAAATTACTTAATGGGAAATTATTATTTTGCCAACTTTTCAGAAAAGATCAAGTTTTATGGAACTACGAAGATATAACTGCAAAAGTATGGAGCATCAAGAGTGTCGAACAGTTGGATATTTTTTTACAGCACGTTTTACGAATATTTCAAGAATCATTGCCGCATGCTTTGATTAACGAGAGATGGGCTCAGACTGCTCTGCAATTGGGCTTATCTTGTTCTTCGAGGCATTACGCTGGCAGATCTTTACAAGTACGTTTCTAAAAATCTTATTCCTTTTGGACAGAATTTATCGGGATTTCTAATCAATTGATTGGTTCAAGCATCTTCGGTACTGATACACCGGGATCTATATGTTGTCTCTAATGAATTACCTATTACATTTTGAAAAAAAAAATGTAATTTTTGATTATTTATTTGCAGGTTTTTCGTTTTCTTCGAGTTCCCATCACGTCTAGAATGTTATCGGATATTTTATCTAGATTAGTAGAAACGATCGCCGAACAAGGCGAAGACATGCAGGTTGGTTTTGCTGTTTTGAAAAATGATACTTAGAAAGGTACTGGTCAAATCTTGATCAAATTAAGAGTCATCAATGGCGTATTTTTCAGGGCTACGTTACCGAATTACTGCTCACATTGGAGTCATCGGTCGATTCTCTGGATTCAGATTTTCGTCCATTAGACTTCATGAAAGAGATATTCAAATCAACTCCTAATCTAAATAAAGACGCCGGAGTTCTGAACGGATACGGACCGCCTGGTAAACGAATGGGATTAGGTGCTGGAATGTGCGCATTGGGTCATTTGCACCATGCTAATACCAACGCTCATGCGAGAAGCACTAGTTATTCAGTGTCGCATTATTATACAAAACGTACCGCCGGATGTCCAACTAATAACGAATTAAGAGGTACGTTTGCATATGCTCTCTATGCATCATACTATACGCTTCTGAAATGTAAATCGATTGAAATTACAGACGTTCGCCGAGAGCCCGATTCTAGACACGCTTGTAGTAAATACGCGGGTAACTTGAGTCGCTCTAGATCAGCGCAAAGTTTGAAATTGCTGGATTCGTCGTCGCAAGATGATAAAATGCTCATCTTGGCGCAGCTCTTTTGGTTAGCCGTATCTGTCCTGGAATCTGACTACGAGCACGAGTATTTATTAGCTCTGAGATTGCTGAATAGAGTTCTGCACAGGCTACCATTAGACAGACCCGATACAGTTGATAAAGTCGAGAAATTATTCGGTCAGCTGCGTTGGTCTTCGTTTCAAGGAGTTCAAGTGTTATTACTCAAAGTACGTGATGTTGAAAAATATTCGAAAATTGAATGCAAATCGTTTAAATTAATTTTTTCTCCAGGGATGTACGAATCCAGCAATTTACGAAGCAGTTGTACCACTTTTATCTCAATTTACCCTTTTGTTGGATTTATCCGTTGTTGATCCTACACAAAATCTTGGATTTCCAATGAACGTCGTCGCTCTTCTGCCTTATATGTTACTTCATTATGAAGATGCTAACGAATTATGCGTTACGAGCGCGGAAAATATTGCTCAAGTGAGTACCTACTTGTTTGAAAAATGGAAAAACACTGAACTCGCATTTTAATTTAACCAATATTACAGATAAGCACTGAGAAAGGAAAAAAATTAGAAAATCTTGGTACTGTGATGACTTTATACAGCAGACGTACGTTCAGCAAAGAAAGCTTCCAATGGACGAAATGTGTGGTGAAATATTTACACGATACGTATTCTCACGTCAGCATGACAATGCTTACGTTTTTAGTGGAAGTAGGTGGACATTAGCTGAGACGAAAATTTTCAATTTACGATCCTACTTGGTAATTTTAATTTTTGATGCAGTTGCTCGAAAAAGGACCGAATGTAATACAGCTTCCGGTACTAAATATTATCCATTGTATGTTACACTACGTCGATTTAGCTCCATCGACTTTCAATTCCGATTTATTAGTAACCATTGCGAAATTCATCGAGGTAATGACGAAAGTGATTTTTTCTCATTAAACCACATGCTTTATTCTGATACATATTTACACCTATTTTTCAGGGAATCCATCATAAAGAAGCCACTAAAATTATAAAGTTGGTAATTACACGGTCTTCGTCATTGGTTGCTGCTCCTTCGTCGCAGTATCCCTTCCTCGAATCGCACTATTCGTCGACAATGTGCCCCACCTTTGCAGACGTAGAAGTATTCGTTAAAAAAGAATTACCTGGTGAGTAAACATTAGAAAAGAATCTATTTAGTCGATTGGAAAATCTAATCTTCGTGATTTTTCAGGAAGGACGATGGATTTCACATTCGACGTAAACCAAACTCCACTGATCGGCAAACAAGTACCAAATAAAAACGAAGGTGATAGATCGGAAGATATATCAGTCGTGTCTAGTCACTACACCCACGACAGTGCGAATCAAATATCCACAAATCATTCTGGAAATTCGCCACGTCGGTCTAGCTCTCTATCACCAGCTGACAACGCAGCCATTGGCTGGAAAAGACCGTGGATGAGTCAGGTTTGTAACGAAGAAGATGGGTAGATATTCTACAGCGTTGTAGGTAGTTACCATTACCATCACTTTTAAACTGATATTAAAATTTAATTTTAGGGTCGAGTTCGTGAATGTTTGGTAAACTTATTGACCACCTGTGGTCAAAGAGTGGGATTACCGAAGAGTCCATCAGTAAGTATGGTTCGGCTTTGCAATACGTTTAGGGTCATAATATCGGCTTTAAAATTAAAACAGTCCAAAGTACATAAATTAATGTGGTTTTTATTTTTCATAGGAAGATTTACTGTACTCGTTAAATAAGGTAAAAATATTAAAAATTAAGCCGTGTTTGTCGATATTGAGCAGCATTTTCCCTTGAATGTATTTTTATTTTTATTCGTACCGTCTGGAGAGAGCAAAATATATAAGAACAAAATCTATCACATAAAACGAAACACCGTAGAGCCGTAGATTTTTTTAATGCGTTAATCGCTTCGATAATGTAGCGAGAAACATACGTAAATCGATGTCGGTATTTGTCTAATATGTGCCATTGTCGCTCTATGATAACGCATCATCATTTCATCGCAATTAAGCCTACAGCCTATATTTTCTCGTCCAGCCTATAATAATGTAACCGTCCTGGTAATTAATTCGCTATACATGCAACGGGCTATAATGATTGATTTGTCGATCAAAAATTCGTGCGCACATATCACCCGATGTTACCTTCTACTGATTTGATCGATAAGTTTCACGTCATCGCCTATTGCCTTTACATTGGTTAATTTCATCTACACTTTTCACTGCTTTTTTCGTCTACTTTTACTAAGTGTTCAAAACATTCTACGATCAATTTGGATGCTTTTGCTGTATTTATATGTTCGTTTGTTATCTCGTAGAATTATTATGTATGTGCAATACTTTTGTGGGATTTTCTTTTGTGTTTTTGTTATTCTCACTTTTGGGAGCAAAATGAAAAGTAAAAAAAAAATTGGTGGTTCAAATTTATTCGACTTTATGTATTTTTCTGTTTTCTTTTTTTTGAACACTGGTCCGTTTTTCTTTCAATCACAAACTGGGAACAGGGGTAGAAAACACCGACGTTATATTTACTTACTTTATTTTTTTCATCGTAGGTAATATTCAGTCAAAGTTCAGATCTTTTGGAAAGACAATCCAGTATGGCCAGTAGCACCGAAGAAGTCTCTGCTCCAGACTTGTCGGTCGAATCTCGCCGTAATGAGAACGATCATTTCGGAGTATTCAAAGATTTCGACTTCTTGGAGTACGAAAGTGAAAGCGTCGAGGTTAGGGAAATTTGATCTACCGATAAAACCACCTAAGCACTTGCACAAGTCGCTACGTAACCGTTATTATTCAATGTTTTAGGGCGAAAGTACTGATAACTTCAATTGGGGTGTACGCCGACGACCTCTTAGCGGAGCTGATTTTGATGGTGATCTCAACCTTGCGTCTCAAGCTGCTGATAGTCTAAGTGAAAAAACTCCTCTGCTTACCATTCGAACGGTACGTTGTTTGGTTCAATATTCTAATAAATTGAATAATGACTGCCGGCGTTCGATCAGAATTTAACTAATTTTCATGATTTTCAGGGAGGTGTAGTCGGAATTGACGACTCTTCCGATGAAGAGCTAGGATCGGAATCACCGTTGGATGAAATTCCACCGTTATCGTCGCATTTACACGATACGCAAAGCTCATCGTCGTCAATTCGATTGCATGATCATGAACGCAGGGATTCCGCCACCAGATCTGATATATCGTAAGTGGTTTTCGAGTTGAATTTTATTTATGAAGTTTGACAGATGTTAACGACGATTTCACGCTATGCGTAGTGATTCGAGTGTCGGAGATTTGGGTGATTTGACGCCCTGCAACACGTCTCCTAATTTACCAGCTGTGATGTCGTTTCGATCGTTGCATCGAGACGATACTGAAGAGATGTGGAGGTTTCAGCTGTGTCTTTTGTTCGAGCAAACTCCCAATTCTTCTTTGCACGTTTTCCACTTAATGTATAAGTTGATTAAGGTGAGAAATTGTTTCAAGAGTAGATTATGGTTTCGAAGAATTTACTCTAACGAGAAGCGATGTTTTGTAACTTCTTAAATATGTTTACAGGATGTAGTCAGTAAGAGCATCTCGGTCACTCACAGCGTGTGCAATTTATTATCTGATTTTGAAGGAAGTACACTGCTGCAAACACATTTAACCACTGTGACGTGTATACTGGCTGCGAGGGCGCATCCTATATTTGTGTGGTTCAATACAAATTCTGTACCTTTAACGGAAACTTTACGATTTGGGCTAATGCAACTTAGAGAACATTTCGATACATTTTTAGATAGAAAAGATCAAGCAAATGAGGTATGATTTTGAATTCTTGTCCCAAAACTTGAAATTTGAATAACGCAACTCACCATTTATATGAACGTTTCAGTGCATGGAGACTTTGAAGGCGATACTAAAATTACAACAATTACGCGATGAAAGCGTTGGAACTGAATTAATCAACGAAGAATCTATCGTTGATATTGGAAAAGCGCTTTATAAATTTCATATCCAATTATTACTATTGTTAGAGACTGCTAATAAGATGTACAATTCTTTAATTACGGCAGCTCATCAAGCTCAAGTTAGTTTTTCGTGTAGATTTTCGTCTTTTTTTTTCAAAGGTAATCTCATTTCGAATTTTACAGCTGGAGAATGTTTCTCAAGAAATCATCGTTATTAGAAAAGCCTTAACGAAAGCTCACGACGAATATTCGGATTTAAGCGAAGATGGTACTCCATCACCTCAACTCCTTTTTTCTGATCAGTCCGATTCGACAATATTGCAATTTTTGCAAGAAAGTAAATGGTCTTCTGCGTTGAAGTTCATTAGGCATAATAGGTAGGTGATAGGTCCAGATACATCCAGAGCTCTCCAAATACATGAAATTTTCGAATCATTAATTTATATTCAAATTTCAAGGATAACTTGGTTGAATGAGTTGATATCTTCTAGTCCCGATGATGAAGACGATGTGGTAAATGTTCTGACTATATACTGCACCCACCTCACTGAAAAGAAACCAGGTACATAATATATTACGCGAACTCAGAAATAATTTCTCGAAGAAATATTTGTAGATGAATTCTGAACGAAAAAAAATATTTTCAGATGCTTTTGTTATGATCGATGACGATGACCTCTCGAGCATCCATAGCAGTTTGATGGACGAGCTTATGCAACTGTTGGTATCGTTGAACGAAACCGAATCGAAAATCAAAGAACAGAAAGAAAAGAATTACGCATCTCACTGATACTATTCCTTATTTATCAAGTTTTTCTTTTTATTGTATTTTATTTTTTATCATAAATATATTCATTTTTTCTTGTTTTTAATTAATGAATATTTCATTGAAAACTCATTCAAATTCCTACAGTAATCGCCTCTAAATGAAGAATAAATTCACCGTCGAATGTATAAAATATATTTTATGACTATCGCACTTGATCTTATCCCAACATAAAACCAGAAAATAATTGAAACATCGAATAACAGGAGATGACACATCACTTTCGATGCAATAATTAATAAAAATTATGTACAGATGAAGAGAGTTTTCATAACGAAAACAACTTACCTATACATTTAGAAAGATTTTCTTGTAACATAATTATGAATAAAATATTCATTTTGCTCAAAATCAAAATGAACCTCTAATAATCTAGCAACGATTTAGTACGCGTGACAATCCAAAAAAAAAGCATCAGTCATAACGATTTCACAAGTGGTAAAATTGACCTCACAAATAAGGTAACGTTAGACAAGATCAAAGAATTTGTGCGTTAGACGCGTACTCATGCTTCAAAGCAAATTACAGATTTACTTGATTACCTTTAAGGTCTTTTTAGAATAAAATCTACAAAGCAGTGGGACAATGCAAGGAGTAAGTGCTTTCAATCTCTTTTTATCAGTAGGTTATGATAACCGGTAGAGTAGGCGTGGGGTCCACGGTAGTATCGGAAAAACATTGAAGATCCACGACTCAGCTGATCAGTTCTGGATAAATGACGCCAACAATCAATCCACGATAGGTAGATAGGCATTTGAGGAGGATTACCCGCAGCTAAACTGTAACAGCGTAATTTGATAGTTGAAAAATTGAATCAGTTTTTACTCAGTACCCTCAATGACTAAAAACTTACCCGCAATTGTTCACAGCCATACATGTACTTACAACGTGGAAGGGATAGGTGAACGCAGTACCAATAAGCTAAAATAATACGAATAAAAGTGTTTACACGTAAGCGAAAAATTCAACCTCAAAGGTATTGGTATAGTTGAAATTAACTTACTGCAATAGGAATACCACTAAACTTCGTGATTTCAGCGTCTTTAATGGTATTTTTAGCAACAAACATACAGGTATTAATGAACACAGTGAACAGAACTTCACCCAGTATTCTGGGAATCAATCCGCTAAAGAATCCCAGGATGCCGTCTGTATTGTAAATTTCAGCAATAGATGAGAATAGTCCTCTAAAACGTTGAGAAGAATAATCAAATTAGTTTCAAAAGCAACAAAAATCAATAATTAGGTATAGTGCATTTTTTCACAAAAATGAATACCTATATTGATCTTCTCCTCCGACAAACTGTGCCATAATTCTTAGAGTGATTACGTGAAAAGGATGGCTAGCCACTACGCCAGCGACCTTACCACTAAGTTCTACCACCGTATCACGGCATAACGTTATCCATCTGAAGTCAGAAGTGATTAGTATAGAGTCACATAGTCAACTTGAATTTGAAATCAAGAGCTTACTTGTCAGTTTGACTAAATTCGTCTTCGGGCAAAAATGAGATAAATTTG
The DNA here is from genome assembly GCA_900065295.1 of Paracoccus marginatus. NCBI lineage: Eukaryota > Metazoa > Arthropoda > Insecta > Hemiptera > Pseudococcidae > Paracoccus > Paracoccus marginatus. The sequence continues at coordinate 7,924 of FIZT01011244.1, read as the reverse complement.
TAGGAGTATCTGCTGGTCGCATCACTTACGGTTTTGCAAGTGACTAAGTTTATCGAATTAGCCAATAATCTCGTGCCCAAGCCACGATAACATCCTCCTACACCATCGACTGCTTTTATGTATTTAACTGAAATAAAGAAAAAGGGTACAGATATGGCATAAGAAATTATAATCCTGATGGTAGAAGTGAACTTTACCGTAATCCATCACATTTGGTAAACATAGAGCAGGTTTTTTAAATAGAGTCTTGGTTGGATAAGGAGCTATGGGTTCGTGGCCGAGCTAAACAAATGAATCATTCAAATTCGTATAATACCTAGATTTCAATCAAAATTCCAATATAAAACGGTGCTGTCTAAAATAATTCAATGGATACATACTTGAATTAACACTTTCGCATATTCGAAAGGATGTGAAGCGGTGTTAAGGGCAAGTCTAAAGGTTACGTTCGCCCATAGCGGTTTGTCGTCTTTTGCACTCATTTTTTCTCAAATAGTAACTATACTGATTGCAATTTCAATTTAAAGGACACAAGCCCGATTTCCAAAGAAAAAAATTGTATCTGATTATTCTAATCAAATTCCAATTCAAAACTGATAATTGAAAAAACACTACAGCACCGCATTAGTAATACTTTATTAGTTTTCAATGTTAATAGTTCTCAACTCTCAAGGTATCTTGGCAACTGGTATTTTGAAAGATGAAAAGTTGATGGAATATTTATACCACAAAAAATGCAAAAAACATGCTTCGATTCGACGCTTCAATTGCACTAATTGCAGATTTTGCCCTCAGGCCTCAGGTAAAGGCTACATGTAGATAAGCGATCAATGAATCATTGGATTACACGAGATACGGGAATTCTCGATTTCATTTTTCACCTTTGCTGCATATTTTCAACTTTATGCATTTTCAGTTTTCGTCTGTCCACGAAAAAGAGTTTAATTAGATTTAAACACATTCTTGAATCATATTTTGCTGCGTAATTCAATGGAAATTCCAATTTTTAAAATTATTGTGTTTCAGGTTTAGTTTCAGGTTTCAGGTTAGTTTCATTCTCGGAGAAATTTGAATATTTGTGTTGGTAAAATTGTTATTCGTTTAGTTATTATCACTAAAACAATTTTGCTCTTTTTTATCAAAATAGGTAAATGAAATGAAGTTCTACCACAGTTTAACGCAACGAATTTAGAGCTACGAATTTTTAGATAATGATGAAACAGAATCTCATATTACATTAGACAAAATGGTATTCAGTAGAGAAGAGTACATAAAGTCTATGAATGGTAAAGCTTACTTTGGAAATAGAGGACGTTTTGATACAGGTTACCATGGCTTAGGTAAATTTTTTTTGTCACCGATCACTAATTTATGTTAATTACCTTTCAAAAATATTTGTCAACCACTTTTCTTTTCAGGAGATCCTGATGACAAAACCCTGCTTGATTTTGAGAAGAAAGTTATTATTCCTAATTTTGAAAGAGACATTATTGCCCGCAATTACTGTTACGGTGAAAATGAAGGTAGATATTTTGTAAAACCCCATTGAAAAGTGATGTACTTATAGACAAATGAAATTTTTTTAAAACTCGAATGTTCACAGAGTATGGTAAATGTCGACATGATTCCCACTTTTATAATCGATTTTACGTTTGCTCTCAACCTAAACGACGACTGAATAACTGTATCAAACACTGGCAAAATAAGATCGATGTGAGAGATCAAGCAACCGCTGAATACTTGGAAGAGAGAAGAATATTCAGAATCACAGGATTGAATAAAGAAGAAAGAGAGCGTGCGAAAGCCCCTAGTCAACCATCAATAGTAGACAAAATCAGATCTTTCATCTTAAAAGAGGAAGAAATGAAACAATATGAAGAAAATTATAAGAGTCGTTATGGATAGAAAATTATTATTTTTTACTAGAAACTTCATCAAATAAAACATAAAATTTTAGCTTCAATAGATTTGATCTACATCACTACGTAACACTGAAATTAAATTAACTGCATAGGTGATGATTTTAATTGCGCTGTTGAGGTATTATCAATCCATTCAGTATAGTTAATGAATAATTTATTAAAAAACAGATTGATGTTCAATTTCGAATTGAATAGAAAATAACTTGTTAAGTTCTACTTTTCTATAACATCTCCGTAAAAATTCTTCCGTTCAGGAGCTGATTTAAGTTGCGTGTATAACGGAGCCGCATCACGGGCCTGCGGTGGCTGAACAGGTTGTACAGGTGGCTGTAACCTACCCGAAGATACGTCATCACGAGCAGTGGTGTAATCATCCAGAGGTCCACTTCTAAAGTGGAGAAAGGGTTGTAGAGGTGAATTATTATTACAATATATCAAACAACGTACCATTTCCCTTCAAATTCGTACTCACCTGTAAAGCTTTCTTCTGTTTTCAAATTCTTCTCGATTTCTTAGACGTAACTCGTCGTATGTTACTGCACGAGCTGGTGAAGGTGTTGGTAACTGATCAATTTCGCTATCGAAATCTGCAATTGAAACAAATAAAAAAGAATCAATCACACTGTTTAATGAAATTTACCAAAAAAAAACACCGAATCTCATTTTGCAAATATATTACTTTTCGATCGAAACGAATCGTCGAATGAATCATAAGCCCTATCGGTATCTAATTCGGCTATTGATTTTGCTTCATTTGGTTGTAAATTGCCTCCAACATAGGGCATTGCGTAACTCAATGATGCGTCACTATAAACACTGAAATGCAGGACAAAAAATTATTAAATATAAGAAAGTACTTCGAAGCCAAAACAGATGTACTCAACGAATGTAAACCAACCCGTCATTGAATGATGATAGAACACCTTCTTTAGCTTTTCTTCTACTTAAAATTGCTTCTTTCAGTCTACCGCCAGGTAGTGCGAGGATTTTCTCTTCACATTTACTCCTATACGATATTTTACCACCTATAAAACCTACCAGTAATCCCACTATGACTTTTGGTGACGCTCCGTATTTGGCATTTGCCTTCAAATAACCTATATGAAAGAAAAATCATCATTAGGAATAGGTTTAAACAAATAATATGTAGGGTTATTGGTTGTTAACTCACCTAAATGAACACCGTAATAAGCTCCCAAGCCTAGTGCGGTCATGAAAGGTACACATCTACTATAAAAACTCTCTTTTTTACACTGATTCAATACATGCATTTCTTCTCTGGTGAGTTGGTACGGCACCTAAGAAATGAAATTATAAAGTAAACGGGCTTTCCTTAAGGAATTAAAAACGTTATCGTTCTCAACTTACACGTCCCTGAAACCTTGGATCTTGACCACCGAAAGGGCCACGCGCTGCGCCAAAAGGACCTGGCGCTGCACCGTAAGGACCAGGAGCTGCACCATAAGGACCAGGCGCTGCACCGTAGGGACCAGGCGCTGCGCCGTAAGGGCCTACTGCTCCTTCACTGTATGCGCCTTGAGGTCCCGGAGCGTAAGGAACCTGAGGACCTGGAGCCTGAGGTCTTCGAACAGTGTTATCATCAGGATAACTCATGATGAATTATCAACTTACGCGAAGGAACAGCGGATTTAAAACTTGATACTAATAAAGTGATGAAATAATTCACGAACGAAAAAATCTAAATCAACAGTAACATTACTTGAATTAGAATTGATATTGAATAATGGAACAGAATCACTTCGTCAGTATTCAATACTTTACTTTAGACCATTACCGGTAAGACAAAAATAGTACCGAAGTGTTTCTTCTCTCAATTTCAATTTCAATTCAACAACGATGATGATAAGATGAGGAACACAGTGAACTTGAAAAGTTGAAAGCTCAACCATAAACTTGGTAGGCCTAAGGATCTTGGTGGCGCGGGTTTTTCATACACTGATTAATTATTTTTTTGATAGAGTCGCTACTTGAAATTGTATGTCCAGCGGCAATCGGTAAAGAGAACAGTGCGGTGCAGAACTCTGGCGTCGAGGCGCCAACCGCCAAGAGGAAAGGGGAACTAATAAAATAGTTCTTGCGCGCACTTCAACAGCGCAACTCCGTTTCGTTGGAAAAATCCAACAGGTATCTGCGGCTCTACAAAAAATGTTCTATCGTATCCTCGCATCTGACTAGAAGACGGGAGTCTGGAAGTTCAGAAGTACTACGGTTGTCGTTCGTGGTGTTTGTTGTATGTTATCGTATTGCGCAGGTTAAGAAACTGTGTAATCTATTAAAAAAAATATTGTGCGTCATTTTTGTCTTTTTCCATATTGTGGTTATGTAAATTTTACATTATTGCGCGTAAAGTACAAATTTTTAAAGTTTCCGGAAAAATAGTGTGTCTTATGAATTTTCAAGTTTAGAATATTGTGCAATTCAACGTGATAAAAACCGTTCATCAACTGTTCACTGAGCAGCAACTGAGGACTGAGCACAGTGATATCAATTTTTAATGCTAGGTAAGTGTTTCTGTGTTACGTACTGCATTATTAAGCTCAACTTGTCAAGTCTCAACTCCAGATAAAGTTGCTGATTTCTGGGTTCACTTGTACGTTTGCGAATAAACCTTAGAACAAACTATCCTATTTTTTGTTTACTGCCTGATTATTCAACGTAAACATTACGTGAGAATAATTGATAACAAGAAATTCTGTCTTTAGTTGCTCAATTTTGTTCCCTAATTTAACATAAAATGGAGAAAATATGTTTCTTTGCTGATAAACTTGAGAAAATTTGAATTAGAATCGCATGTTAACCATGAAAACAGGCAAAAATGAAAATACTGCCTCACTTCTGAAGTTCTGATTAATTCATTGTGTTTCGCAAAATTTAAACGTAATATAAAATTATTGTTGCCATGCAGGTTGTGACATGTTCATTAAAAGTTTTGATCTGAAAATAATTATTCTGTGTTAGGTTCTAGTTAAACGATAAAGTATGTGAAATGAGTATATAAATGCGTTATGTAATGTTCGTACATATACGTATAATTATTGTGCCTAAGTTGTAACTCGATGAAAGTCTTCGTGAAAACATTAATGATTAATCCCTTGGTTTTTGTGAACTTTTTGAGGTGTATTACAATTCTGTTTTATTTTTCACATGTTATTCACGTACCAAAAAATAATCAGAATTGAGTAAACGAAATTTCATTATGAATCATTGTATGATCGCAATCACGTTCCAATTACTGTTTATTTGCCGGGTTATTCCGACACTAATCGAAGTACCTAATAAAGTACGAAATGTTCAACTGCGTAAGTAGTTACCTAGGTACATAATAATTATTTGGTTGCAACTTCCAGTCAATTCATACGCGCCGCAGCGCAAGGTTTCAAATCACCAGAGATTAATATCAAGAATCAGAATCTCATCGTTTAATACCTTACGTTATATATTACTTGCTAACTCGTTGAACATTGCGAAATACCTACTTAATTTGTTTGGTTTATCGATATTCGGTAATAGGAACTTTGATAGTAAAGTGTAGTGTAGCGTAGAAGTTGAACCTATACGAATAAAATTATTCCCAAACGCCTTGTAATTATCGACGATTCGGCTTGATGGAATAATGAAAACTGCTTCTACTACGATTAACCCAACACTCGAATAGCATTGACGTGTGTGGCATAATATGTAGTAACCGAATTATTGGCAGATATCGATCGTTTGAAAATTTTTCCATATTCCAGCGTACGAGTACGATTGTCGGAACAGTGACCTTTCTTTTGCCATGGTAACCTTCGAGGACAACGTACTTTAATTTGTAAGCCATTGCAATCTAGGCTGTTACCCCTAACCTGAAATCGAATTTCTATACGAGAAGTGTACCAGCGGGCGCAGTGTAATCCGATGAAAATATTCTAACCACGAAACTCGACTTCTAAAAAAAAAAAGTACAGCTCCCGCAGGAAGCAAACCGGTCGTGCCCACGACAAATCGGTTCAAGTTAACGGGACAATTGGCGTGACAACAGAATCCACCGAACGACTTCTTAAATGATTGTACCGGTGCCGTACAAAATTTATAACTCATGGATGAACGACGATGACGATCTGGGTTCCGAAATATCAAAAGGTACTCGGGCTTTCACTCGAAGACAGCGGTGACGCTCGCCATTAAACGTATTAATTTCTTGTTTTTATTTTTTCACTCGTTAATGCAGCGTAATTTACGAGCTGGCGGATTCATTTGGTCGTGCCGCCGAGTGTCGATATTTCAATGCATTTTCCTTCATTTGTAATATTATACCCTTTTCCCTCATCTATTGCTCATATTTTTTCGGAAAAAATTTTCAATCGAAATTTGTAGTTGAAGTGTTCAAAAAAGTACGTGAACCCGTGTTCATTTCGTATGCATTAGTTTCCTGGAATCTGTTGGTTCATATAAGCAATAATTTTTAAATTATTAAAAGAAAACTAAAACAGCAAACACGTCATTGTTATAAATTTTTAGCGTATAAACTTGACGACATTGACGACTACCTAATTGATAATTTCTAGTTTGTTTAACGATTAGGGGAGTGATTATTGGTCATTTAACCGTTATATGTTCCAACATTCGTCGATTCTTCGGAATTCATTGGGCAAAGTAGTAGCTATATGTGTAGCTGCTGCGTTGTTTTGTTATCGCAAGTTGACGTAGTTTCGAGTTATTATGAGGAAAAATTTCCTTGGAGAATGGTATTTTTTAATGATCGCTATTTTATTCATTGTGTTTGACTCAGTATGATGATTTTGTTTCCATTCTAACTCACTAATGGCTGTGTTGTTCGCTGAAAGAAACACATTTGCCAAGTGTTTTTATCTCGTGCTTGGTATATATACCTATGAAATCTGTAGAAGTGAACTCGTGTAACGAATAGTCAATTAGTCATTTACAATCGAGTGCAGTTCCTTTCTTACCATACAAAAATATTCAACTACACTCTACCCCTCTGACTTACACAAACTAAGTATTTCAATTTTTAATAAAATTCTATGAACAGGAAATTATTGATAGACAGTTTACAATTTTGAAAAACAAGCGATAAAAATATATTATTCTATCGCAAAAAACATTTATCTGTAGTTGACAAGGTACCTGGCAGTCTGTTCTCATCTCGCAGAATTCCCTATCGCGTTCATTAACCCTTCTAGATGAATGCTGATGTAAACATACATTTATAATGTACTTATGTACGTATATACGCTGGATTTCTTTTCTTTTTTCTCGTTTTTTTAAGTGCAAAAAATGATAGTTTGGCGCTTATAGAATTATCTGCAGCATCTGGCATAACAAATATTTCTATATTTTTGCCGATCTCGCCTCGATTTGTTGAAAAGATTGCACAGAACGATAATTCGTTCTCGTTCGATGATATCGGTGAGCATGGAAATGTAAAAAAAAAAAAAAAAAAAAAAAAAAAATACCAACGGTATCGGTCGAGTGAGACATACAATCGTTGCAGACGCATCATTAGAAAGCGAAAATTCATCGCGAAGGCGCTTATTGTATTTGTTACCGTAGTTTCTTTGAAATATATTACAATACGTGTAATTAGATGAAATTATTATAAAAATCTTACCACTCGCGAGCTTCACGAAGCCGACTCTGGATTAATGTAAACCCATTTGATAGATAAATTGGTTAATTTGCGATAATATCGCGTCGTGAAGCGAACCGGTTCGCGCATGTTCGCCCATTAACCGAGACATGATTCTAGTGTGAAAAATCGAACGATTTCCACGAAACAATGGTCCGTTCTTGATTTTGACAATTCGAATAGAAGGATTATTTGGGCTCGAATTTGGGCTATTAGTATAGTCGAATTACTGCATTTGCTCGCTCAGAATGTTAAAAGCAATTTGATGACTGATTCTGAATCTAGAGTGAATTTGGAACAAAATAAGCTTGGGTGCCATTTTTTCCAGCCCCTCCCCTCCCGAGGGTCCACCCCC
>FIZT01011191.1:0-19337 GCA_900065295.1 Paracoccus marginatus | reverse complement strand
TTCGTGGGCGATATTTGGAAACCAGGTTATTGAACAATTTCTCAGATCGTCGCGAACGTACGCATGTACGTAATTAGCTCGGATTTTAATGACGCGCGATGACAAACACGGCGCTGATAAGGAAGGCGATCACCATCAGCGAAATTATTTCACCATAAAGATAAACACACGTAATGACTAACAACGTAATAAATTAAGCCAACACTGCTGCCGTGTTGGCTGATGATCGACTTCGTCAGTGAGATTTTAGAAACGCACAACAATCGATACGATTTTCGGCGGCAACTTTTACGAGATTAATTATCGATACGATATATGGTTTACTGGATCGTTCGATTGAGTTGTATTAATTACGAGTATTTTCGTAGCACACGAGCCTTTTCGATTGTCGAGACATTCGAATTATGATCATCGGTGCAACCGAAGTATACATATAGTAGGCTTATACCAAATTTTAATGGATTTTAAACGCGGAAACGATCGAGATGTAGTTATAACGTTTCATCGATAATCATCGATTGTAATAAGTACATTACGAAAGACAGTACCGTTTGGACAAATCGAAGATGAAAATATCGATACAATAAAATAGGCATATCGCGAGTACGAATACGACGAAAATGGCCGCACGTAAAAAGGAGAAAAGTAAAATAATTCACACGCATATCGCAGATACAATCGCTATGCAAATTTCGTTAGGCGAAAATTTTTTATCAAAATACCGCGTAATCGGATCGACCACACTGGACATGACCATCGACCACGTACCGGTTCTCTTATCCTGCCAGATGTTATGAAAATTATCCTCGGGCTGTTTACTACGCGCTACACACACGACCTTCAAGTTCATTGACACAACCCCGTAAAGGTCACCACCATCTATTGCCACCAAACTCTAACGGAGTATAAAATTTCCATAGCGTTGCGAAAAAAATTTCCTAAGCAGAGATCTCTATCTGTGTAGCGAAAAACTATACCGATTTCTGGTTTAATTATCAATTATCCAGCCATGTGAATTTCACCGCCTCTTTCCTATACTGCCTGTATTTTAAAATGGCTAATTCACAATAGAGTGCGAAAGTACAGCGAATACGGCGCGTATCCCGATTGTTGATAATTTTAATAAAAGCATCGAGCTCGATGTCGATACAACCGGATAAGAATCTCGTTCGAGGAATTTAGGCGCCGAGGTTAAATTAATTCGCGTTTAGATAAAGAATGAACTCGTACCGGTATGTCGTAAATTCAATACTTATAGAGTCATTTTAAAAGTTTACCAAGCGGCGGACGTGATCACCTGTGTTTAGATGCCCTGATGGCCCAGTCTGTGTGCGAATTTTTACCCACCTATACCTACTCTTCGTTCGAGTGACTTTTATTTTACGATAAAGAATTAATTTTCTAATGTTTTTAAATTAAACGTCAGCATCGTCGGGTGATTAAAATTCATCTCTTTTAATGTTCCAAAAGGTCAACCGTTTACCGTTCGCGTACGCGAAGATCGTTCCACCTCGATATAGTAGGTGCGATGCAGTGGGAATATTTTGGCCAATTTAAAACCTTATTCAACGTGGCTACGATTTTTTCGCATAAATTTACCATTCTAATTGGATTCTTTCGATGGCTCGATCGATTCGATACCTCTATGTATGCTTTTTAAATTAAATTTTGATTTATTTATCAACTCGCATGACCGCGACGACCAAGTTTAATTTCGATTTTTAATTTATTTGTAATACTCTCGGTAAAAGAAGAAAAAAACACCGAACAGTTGAAAGTATTACCAATGTCGACCGAAGCCTCGGTTGCAGTTTAATTGATGAGTAAACGAATTGAAATAAAAAGTGAAGAGACCAGCTGAGGTTTCCCGTAGCGTGTTATCAAACCGGTGCACGATGGTTAGGTGAGACTATGGCACGGTGATGGCGTCGCGAACGAGTCGTATCCATTTTATTAAGAAATATTTCATTTTTCTTTAATTTATCGCCGTCGTACCTCCCTCCACCGCCTCCAAACGAATGATCTATGGAAGAGGCGCTCTATGGGATGGATTTTTTTAGGTTTCAGGAAAGGTGTGATGGTGATTTATAATGAGGTTTAGGTTTGAATTTTTATGAATTAAATTTTCTCCAGCTGAGAAGAAGCCTATCGTATATTTTAGGGTTGTCCTTATAAGAAAATTTAAATCTCTCTCCCCCTCCCCCCGTAGATTGGTTCAATTTAATGAGAAAAGAATTTCCAAAAATTTTCAGTTCAATCGGTGCATAATTGAACCAGTAGTGCTTTTCACAGGGAAATTTTTTCAACGAGCGCGACTTCGTAATATTTCCCACGAGAGCAGGTGAGAAAATGAGCAGGTCTTTTCGCGGTAAAAACAACACGTCATTACCCCCTCTAAAAATCCCTAAAATGAAACTATTTTTTAGTATGTTTATGAAGGAGCCCACTGAAGATCCAAAAATGAATTTTGATCCATTCAATAGATAATTGCGAAATTTTAAATTTTAAAAATCGTCCATTTTTGCCACATTTTGAAAAATTTCAACCAAGCCCCTAATTAAGTTTGGGAATTGAAATTTCGATTTTGGGTCTTCAATAGAATGACCTTCAAATATACCGAGGATTGGTTCCATTTGACGAATCGCAGTGGAGTTGGGAGCCCTGTAACGATACGTTGTTTTGACCCCGTCGGGGTAAGTCGCGTTTCTCACCAGTGCTCGTGGGAAGTACCGTAGATGCGCGCGTTTCAGATATTACACTCACGTCGTGTCGTGGCGTATCTGCATCAATCGAGCTGAAAATTTTTATGAGTCTTTTTCTCGTGTGGTGGAGTCAATCTACGTATGGGGGGAGGGGGAGAGAGTGTGAAAAAAATCTATTTATTTTTTCTTCAAAAAATAGCCCAAGCATATGTGAATGAGGACTACTTTGGTGTACATTTTTCGTTGCTCCCTCCTTCTGTATCACGTTCACGACAGAATTTCTTGCATTTTGAGTACCCACATGAGTATGTTAGGTGCAGTTGGGGAAGAGTTATTGTACAGAAACTGGCTAAGAATTTCTTCGGAAGAGTCAACTTGAAAATAAATTAAATTTTCGTGGTTTTCAGAATAAAAATTGAATATTTATTGGAAATATTATTGAAAAATACTTTCTCTTCCATTTTGTGATTTTTGACGATTTTTTCAGTACCTAGGTATTAAATTATTTTATCAAAAGTCAAAAGTATTGATTTTTTTCGTCTCAATTCCGTTGAATTGCTTAAAATTAAATTTTCATCCTGTATCGATACATCATTACGATCTGGTCAGGCACCCCCCCCCCTTTTCCCAGCATTTGAATTTCCCCAAGACGTGTGGTGAAATTGCATGAATACGAAATTGGTTCAAAAAAATGGGAATAAGAATTTAATGATTTTAAATCGAAATTGAGTCGCTTGGATAACTTTATTTCCTTGTTTTTCTGATTTTTGAAATTTTTGAAAAAAAAATTGTAAAAGTTGTATAAAACGAACTTATGGTGTTCCAAAACTTCTCATTTTTCAATTTATTTTTTCCAAACTTCTCGTAAGAGCAGGATGAGATTCGAGTGAAATTCATCGAGCCAATGATAGAATAAAAATTGACGTAAAATTTTCCACCGTTTTGCGCTGAACCACTTGACGACGAGACGTTCGGTCGCGACTCTCATCAACGACGACATTCTTCCAGCCTAAATTGCCCCAGCTCTGTAATTCAGGGCAAAAAAAACTGCACCGAGAATTAATTTCAATCGGGTAGTAATTTATTCTCAAACTCATTATTGCGGATCGATTAACCGGTACGAAATGGAAGAAATTTCCTAAACAAGCGATTGTCAGAGTCGAAGCTAGAGCCTCTTGTACATACCAGAGCACCACCTTAAGAGCTACTAGATGAAAATTAAACTGGTTTTAATTATCACCGTCGAGTGTCGAGTCGAGGGCACGGGAGAAATACGCGGATGCAATCGTGAGAAAAAAATTATCGAACTCGTAAAATTGATCGCTTTATTGGGCATTTAATTTATAAAGCTGACTGATGCGAAAATTAATTCGATTCGGACATAATCGGGTCTGTTTAGGTATTCGAATCGTAAAAGCAAAGGAAAAAAAATCAATTTACCAATCTAATATATCTGCTCGTTTTATTGGCAAACGTGCGGTGTAGCGTGTGGCCAACATGACAGCTACATTGCAATGCCATGCCACCATCACGCCAAGTAAAAAGGCCACAAAATGGGAAGAGATAGGGCAGATCGAGTAATTAGAAAACAAAGCCTCTGCCACGCTAGTAGTTTGAAATTAAATCTGCTACAAAAACCTATAAAAATACCACCCGATGGTAATTATACAGGATTACAAAAAGCTGACTTTTTAAAAAGTAGCTGCTACATTAACGGTAACCAAATCGTGTAATGTCTTTCAAGTTAGACCTTATCTTAGCTAAGCGGTTTGAAAAAAAAATCAGACCGATTTAAAAATAGACTCCGTATACGTAAAAATTAATCCCAGTAATTAATTAAACGTATTAATTCCGCTCGGTCTGCTGGTACTTGCTGGAAGAGTTCGGAGCAAAAACCCACACCAACGGCAGCTCGATCGTCGATGGTGTTTGTATTTATAAATGACCAGAACCAGTTCCCATTTGAGTTGGATTTAACATGTTTATACATTGGCGAATCTGACCGTATATAGACGTAGGTACTAACCGAAGGCGATAGATTTCTTCTCTCTTCTTTCTCCAGTTGGTTACGTTACGTTTCCGCATACATCGCCGATGTATAATCTGTCTGTTTTATGTAATTAAAAACGAGTTCTGCGTGTATCATTTACATCTCTCGCCTCGTTAATACCTAATTAAAAATTCTAATTACAAAACACAACATCGATTGATTGCGATTATCCGACACAACGAAAACAACGTCGACGACGACGACGACCTCGTATTATTCCAAGTATCTCGCGAGCTCGCCTATGTACGGTGAAAATTATTAGCCGAGAATTTTCATAGGTTTTTTTTTTTTTGCTTCACTTTCACACATCCTCGTTGTCCATATTGCATGTCACAGTACATCGTCTATTAACTGGATTATTTCGTCTATTGATATATGATGGTACGTCTACTCAAATAGGTACTTTCTATACCTAGCAGACTGCTGCCGAATCGTTACGTTGCAATATGCATCTTATGCAGTTTTAATCTACTCTCGTCCATGCTGCAGTCGATCTCGCGCCGATAAGTGAAAATGGCACAGAACCGTTCTGTGATCGGGTTAAAGGCTGTGAAATTCGCTCACTTTTTCAGTCAGCGTCGATCAACCGAGCAAAAATAATTATCAATGTTCGAAGAATGCCATACTTTCCTTATCCATATGTTTCCTCTCTCTTTTTCTTAAAACGTGAAATATCGCTACCGAAAGTGCACGTGCTCTAGTCTCGTACGTATAGACGTACATTATACCTACTCGTATGTAGATTCGAATAAACCACGTCGTAGATAAACATCCGCTATTTTACCCGCATTTTATTTAATTAAAAACCGTCGCTAGAGGGTCGTATTGTAATTTTCGCTTCTGTTTAATCCATCTATATATTGCAGGTGACTCAAGTTCTTGGAAGTTAAGTACAAAATAGCTGATGTTGGTGTTGCATATATTTAGTCTGAGGTAATTGTCCTTCGAGGTGTGCTTTTTTCTACCCCTTTCATAGGGCGTGGAAGTTTCATTAGGGAGAGCGTGACTCGGTTTAGTGAGTAATCGAAAAATGTAAATAAAATTGAACTGAAATTTTTTTGAAATTTGGTGGATCAACAATTTTTATTCTTTCAATTCTAAGAACGATGATTTTTTGATTTTTTTTTTCAAACGGAGATAAGTATATGCAGCACCTACTGTGCAATTTTATTTTTTGAAATTTTGTTGAAAATTTTTTTCGATTTTTACATTTTTTTTTCATTTTACAAAAAATAATGAAATTTTTGTCAATTTCATGGATGTCGTAGGCAATTTTTCAGAATTTTTTATGAATTATAATTTTTATTCCCCTCCCCCTCCCCATGAATGGCTACTTATTTATTTTAAACTTTTTTTTATTTTTTTTGAAATTTTCTCTTTTTTTAATTTTTATAAAAATTGTTGAATTTTCTAGAGCTTTTTTCTAAGAATTTTTCGATTGAAAAAATAACCATGAGCTGGAAAAATGAAACTTTTGTCAATTTTACGGATCAGCCATTCTTTTTAGCCAAAAAATTTTCAATTTTTCAGTTGAAAAAATTTTTCATAGTTTTTCAAGTGAAAAATTTCTAATTTCCAAATTTTTTACTCTAAAAATTGTGCCATTTTAGGTTGAAAAATTTCTCAATTTTCTTTTTGGAAAATTTCTCAATTTTCTTTTTGGAAAATTTCTCAATTTTCTTTCTGGAAAATTTCTCAATTTTCTTTCTGGAAAATTTCTCAATTTTCTTTTTGGAAAATTTCTCAATTATCTTTTTGGAAAATTTTTCTATTTTTTTTTTTTGAAAATTTCTCTATAAGTATTTCTTTTGGAATATTTCACCATTTTCTTTTTCGGAAATGTCCCAATTTACTTTTTGGAAAATTTCTCAATTTTTTTTAAATAAAATTTTTTCATTTTTGACAAAAAAAATTCCAAACAAATTTTGTCCATTTTTCGATTTTTCTTTTTTTTTCAATTTTTATTTCTATATGTAAAGACAAAATATGAGATATTTCCAAACTAGAAAAATTCCTTCTTGTATGTATGCATCATTTGCCCATTTCCCATTTTGCACTTTGCCCTTTTAACTAAACCTACCATTTCTATACGACTATTCTGGCTAATCCCACAATAATTAATTTTCGTTGGCGTCGGCGTATGCGAGTAAGGTGGGATGCCATCGACGGCTCATGCAGCCTGTCGCGTCGATTAAACGCGACTAGTGTCTGTAACTTAGCTTAATTGATATCTGTTTACACGTCGCTGACAAATATGTCACTTAACCTGCAACTAACGTAAGCCCAACTACTTGCGGCCGCAGGTATCCGCCATGCGGCAGATAATATGACAGGCGTGACTCATTTTTTGTCCCAAATACCAACTCTCATAAATTATGTATTAACCTTGTTTCACGTAGTATTTTTTTTTCTACAAATAAATATCACACCCGTGAATAGGTTATTTACAAAACGGCAGTTTGCTTATTATTTTTTTTTTTTTTACCTTCACGTATATGCAGTTGGTAAAATATTCTCAACTACCCAAATTTTTTTTCACCTTAGTACAAATCAAACAACTGTATTTATGCAAGTTTCGAAAAGTGTCACGTTGGTTCCCACTGGTGCTGGCGCATTTTACAAGTAAATAAAAAACATACTCTGGTGGAGAAGCAGAAGAGTAGTTATGATAATTAGAAATATTCGTCGTCTTGTTTTTAGCTGATTTTATAATATCGGTTATTTTTTCCTACTTTTTTTTTTCACGTATAAATCATCGTAACGTAGGAAAAAAAAATCCATTCTCGAGTAAAGTATTTTTTATCTACGTAAATGTTGAAATTTAAAAATGACACGCAGCTATGTAATTGCATTAGAAAAGAATCACACGCCGGGTATAGAAAAATTATCTACACCTACATTCGCCCCCTTTTCTCTTCGGTCGGGTCGTACGTACCTTCCGTTACGTGTTATATTATTAAATTAATGAGATACCAGTTCCATCGCAACGGTGGTGCTGGTGCTATTTTCATCGTCGTCGATGGGTATCGTTTACAAATATTATGCTTTTTTAATGGCCTGTATGAGATTATTTATTGGATTGCTGGCGAAAGCTGGCCTATACCAGGTTTTTAATGGCGTTGGGTAGGGACAATTTTACAGTTTCAATTTTTTTGATTGCAAAATAATAAAATTTTCGAATTCTCCAATTTTTCTCAATTTTTTAATTTCTTTTTTCAAGTTGGAAATTTTTTCAATTTCTTTGATTTTTTGAAAATTTTAATTTTTTTAATTTCATTTTTATACTTTTTTGAAAATTTTTTGCGAATTTTCAATTTTTTCAATTTTTTATTTTTATTTTAAAATTATTAATTTTTTTTGATTTTTCGTTATCTTGAATTTTTTATTTTTTTTTAAACTAAAAATTTTAAAATTGCTCTGATTTGTTATTTTTTTCAATTTTTTTCAATTTTTAATTTTTTCTTAAAATTGGAAACTTTTTCCAATTTCTTTGATTTTTTGAAATTTTTTATTTCATTTTTATAACTTTTTGTAAAATTTTTGTGGTTTTCTAATTTTTCTCAATTTTTAATGTTTCTTTTAAAACGATTAAAAATTAGTTTTCAATTTTTTTCAAAGTTTCAATTCACTGTAATTTTCATTTTTGTTCATAAATTTTTTGTTACATTACTTTTTTTCAAGCTCAATTTTTTTTTTAATCCATCAGTTTTTGATAATTTTCCAACTTCTGACGACACTGTTACGCTTTTAAACGCTTCATTAAAATCTTTTAATATTCACAGAATGGGCAAACCCTCCTCGTACATAAGTGTACACCTCAAATACCCACAAGGCATACGTACCCGTACAGACTACATTCGAATCTGGGGATTTTTCCACATTTTACACGTCCGAGTAAATACGTTTAGCTCTCACATAGGGATAGGTTATAATTACCAAAGACAAGCGATCCATGCTGGACGTGAAACTAATACACGGATTGCGTACGTATTCTAACACCAGGACTGGATTGAAAGAAGTTACTAACCTGCAGGAAAATTCTCTTTCTCCGAGGCACATTTCTAGACAATCTTGTCTGGACGTGGCAGTGACGTTCTTCTTCACATATCCATTGAGCCTGTACCCTTGTACTCGATCAAAGCACCACGCTTTTTCGCACGGTTTAAGTCCCAAGCAGGTTTTTTGAGCGTAAATGGTAAATACGGGGAATTGCGATTTTGTCAACGCACCTGGAACGAGAAAGAATAGGAAACATTACTTAGTAACGATAAATGATACGATTTTATCGAAGACCACCCGCATCCTAGTGTGTATTATTGATTATTGCACTTTAACTCTTTTATTGTATGATGAATGAATTCTCATTAAATAGTCGTTGTCCTTTCGCAGGTAGGTACGACCGACCAGCCAAAGGTTATACGTATGATGTCTCTAATAAGCGTATCTAACTGAGGCAATATGCTCGCGTGAAAATTTTTTTTTTTTTTTATCACAAAACTCGTCTACGTATACTACAATTTATAAGGAACACGTGTCATATATACTGGGATTTTTCTAATCCACGGATGAATTGCCAGTGGTGCATTGTGTGGTCTCGGAATGACCGCAAATGGTTCGCTAATTTAGTAAATTGGCCGACGATGGCGCGAGTAAAAACCTAAATCACGTTTTGCGAATATCCAATCCATGCTGCGAATTACGTGCGAATGTCTGTGTAAACATTTCAGCCCGTAAAGGGGGTATGTCTCGTGTCAGGTTCATGGACGCATTTCAACAGTCGAATCGATTGATCGTTGGTATATTTTCCCTTCGTGTGTTGCTCGAATTGCCGTATCGAATATATGCTGGATAACGATCTCAGCTCTGCTAGTATGTGTCGTGGTAGATCGAAATTCAGGTACTCGTATGTTACGCCATGCCATGGCCAGTATGTCACATGCTCGTAAATGGCTCTATCATTCTACTTTCATCTGTAGGTAAGGTAATAATGTGTCTACTGTGCAATATTGTCCGCACCGTATAGAGGTAGCCATCACATACGGTGTATATTTATACCGTGTCATCACAAAACAACCTTCTGCTAACGAGCCGTATGATTTAATTTAGACAATGCGGTGTGAAAGTCTCGCAATTGAGAATGTGATTTAGGGTAAAGATGAAAAAAAAATTGTAATTCGATGAATACGAGAGGTTTTTGATAGAAAATTGGCGCAGAAATTGGGCCAGGTTGGGTTAAACGAAGGAAAGGAATAGTAAGAGCTGATTTTTTTCTTTTAAGATCTTTTTTTGAGCAATAATTTTTTTTAAAAATAAAATAATCCAAATTTAATGAAATTATGCGTTTCCAGAATTTTTTAAAAAAAATTTTAAATTGCAGAAGAAATATTAAAAAATTTTTTTGAAAGTTTATTTACATTTTTTCTATTTTTTTCCCAGGTCAAAGCTCAAGTTGCTTTGGAATTTTGGAAATCCCTCAAAATTGATAATCGTGAGTGAGGAATAGAATCGACCATGCCACTATAAAAATTCATCGAATTTTTAAATCAATCAATTTTCAACCCCAAAGTCTTGAGAAGAGTGAATTTTCGAGACCTAAATTGAATTCTCACCACTCGTTAACAATTTAAAATATTTTGAAAAATTTCAAATACCACAGAAGATTTCTGAATGATTGGGAAATGCTTCCAGTTGTTTTCAAAAATCGATTTTGGGCTGCAAACCAATTTTCAACCCCCTGGCTAGAAAATTAAATTTTCAGAGTGCATCTTCTCTCCTCGAAAAAATTTCCAAAAATCAAAAAATCAACTCGATCAGGTAAAATTTGTAAATGAGGGGGTTTTCGACGTGTTCTTTTCATTTTTCATTCCAAATCCAAGACGTTTGATTTAAAAAAAATCAAAATCTGATGAAAGCAGGAGTTCCAAAATTTTTCAAAATTTCTAAACGCACTAAAAAATAAGAAAATAATTTTTAAAAATGTATTTACATTTTTAAAAAATTTGTTTTCTATGGTCAGAGCTCAATTTTCCCCAGTATTTTGAAAATCCTTCAAGAAAAATTTTTGTGAGTGAAGTAGATATGTGATCGATCGACCAAGCCATTGCAGATTGATTGAATTTTCAGACCAGCCAATTTCCAACTCCAATACCTTGACAAAATCAAATTTCCAGCCTCTGAAATGCATTTTTACGATCCGGTGAAAATTTTAAATATCCTGAAAAATATCAAATTTTTGCAGAAGACTGCTGACGTTCTGAGCAATCTTGAAACACTTTCTTTTGATTCTCATGATCGAGTTCTGGTTACAAACCAATTTTCAACTTCTTTGCTAAACCCCCCCCCCCCCCCCCCCCCCCCCCCCCCCAAAAAAAGAGAAATTTTTTTCAAAAATCCTCAAAATCAACTCAATCAGATAAGAATGACGATTTTTTGACATGCTCCTCTCATTTTTCATATTCAGTATTCTGATTAGAAATTGAAGACGAAATTTCCATTTGAAAATCGATTTCTTAACCCGAGAGCTTTTCGAAACACTCTGTACTTACCATAAATACTGAAACGATCTAACCTCTCGAGATTCATTGGCTGGTCGTTACTCGTTACATAAAAATGAGAAGGAAAAAAAGGTATACAACGTTCTGTTGTAATTTTTAATTTGCGTTAATTTTATTTGCATTGTGATGCATCGAACGTAATGAAAATTTAAACTGCAATATATTCCGCTGATGAATACAAATAAGATCGGGTCACGTTTTGCGCGAGATTTATACGTTGATCGTGAACTTGGTTGCAAAGTTGAAAATATGAAATAAATTTCGCCTCGTGTTCACTAGAAAAACGTGGCCGAAGGAGCAATAAGTTGAACAAACTATAGCATACCGCGCGTAGAGAAACAAAACACAACATAGCTGGCAAAAGTTTTCATCCCACCGCACCGGTGCCGAGTAGGTCTATTTCATCAATCGACGTCGTCGTCGAGATTTACACTAATTAAATTTCCAACTACCGTAAACGAATACGAATTCAGGCACCGGTGAGAAAAGGACGGAACGATCGATGGTGTAAGAATTTAGTACCTTACCTACCGTACACGTGAGAGTATATCGAAAACGATACCTTTGGCCGAACGTTAGCTCTGTAGGTAAAAAAAAAGAGAATAAACCTTAAGCGGAGATTTGATAAAAGCAAAAAGCACGCGCATAACTGCACGATGATAATGTGCATCGGAACGCACGACGCTTGCTCTTTTCTTATCTGTCTGTTATAATCGACTTTATTCTTATACGGTCGTTAAAGTCACCGGAGCTCGCAACATGTTGGAACGGGGCGGCCGAACGGGCGCAGATGAGTTCGTATGGCTTTGCAAAATGTCCGTGTCTTCTCTAGCTCTACTCTTATGGTTACGTACGGGGTATCGTATCGTGTCGCGTTTATACGAAGATGACGAGCTGACGAGGTAGATTGGCGCGTATCTGAATAGCTCGGTAACTCGTTCAGATGGTCATTAACCCTTTCGTGAGCCAGAATGTACAGATGCAGAGGGGGTTGAGAAGGGTATAAAATCGAGGAAAATGGGTCTGGGCTCGGTGAAGCTTCAAAATTCGAGGTTTTTCAGGACCTTAGAATGATTTTCGTCTTTTCATCTTTCCCTCAAGTTCAATAAATTTTCAAAAAAAAAAAAAAATTCAAAAATTGAAGAGCTTTCTACTTAATACCCGTACTTAGAAAAATTTCAACGCCCAACACTTCACTTTTAAACGTTTCGAATTCATCACACTTGGCTATCCTGAGATGTAAATGCCTCGGTACGCGTGTCCATTTCTACACTATTATTTCGCACAAATTCTCTCACTGCGTCCAGATCTAGTTTCGCTATTAATAGCTAGTCCAGCCGGCAGCTACCTCAATACAAGTATTTTTCTGCCAGGCGTCGTAATATACGAGTACGCGCATACTATTTTGAATGATTACGTCGTGACGATCGACACCTCCTCTTGACAGAAGATTCCAACCATAGACTGGTCCAGTCTATGGTACGTGCCCCATCTCGCTCGTATCCGCAACTTATGCCTTTAAAAACGAGTAAAAAGGGAGAAACGACCTTCGCAAGGGCAACTCGTAATTATTCTACCATTAAAGACTCCCATTTTTTGTCGTCATATCAAAGACTACTTACTCGACTACTCTTTTTTGCCCTCTACCGATGCAATTTCCACACCACACTAAGTATAGCTACGCACGCATCATAAATTTTGCAACTCTTTAACGACCTCGCCGCTCGCAACATAGTCGGGCAATTGAACCGACGAACCCAATCAAAATTTTTATTAACGTCGCTATACTTGACGAGCCAACTCTAGCGTAAAATGAATTTCGCCCAGTGATCAACTGATCATCATCCTCCAATTATACACATCTTCTTCGTATTCGACTAACGATCCAGTAAACCGCACCAGGTTCAAAATTTTCTTTATGTTTTTCTAATCAAACGACCCATTCGCCGAATTCGAATCACTTTCGTTTACACGCGCAAAACGACGTCGTTGAGTTTTTTTTCCTCGCTTTGTTCTCTGTTCCATTCGACGGCGGCGAAAATTTTTCAAATTATGAATCATTTCCAAGTACGTCTGACCACAATTTACGACCCTTGGAAGAATCTTAATGGCGATATTTTTTCCCCTTACGTATTCGTAAGTATACTAAGTTTCCAAGGACGTGAGAAAATTTCAACGTCTGGCGAAGTTATATTCATTCAATCATATCTATGTATCTGCATAGGTACGTTTACCTCTCTGCCTGTAGTCGTTATACGTTATGCTGTAAGTTTTATGAGGAGATGCATTGTTACAAGTGCAATAACGTATGTAAAATGCCACATGCGTATTGATTGAGAGGTTAATAGATGTCATTCTGAGTAAAGCCAGTTCGTATATTTACGAACGGTGGGAGGAAAAATTTTTGAATTAGTTTTGCAAGTAACCTCTTGTCGTAAAATACCGTCGTCCAGTGTAATGTCATTTCAGAGTTGTTGGAAAATAATCAATGAAGCTAGTCTTTTCGAAAGCAGCTTCCTGGGGAAAGGGGGGAGGAAAGGGAATAATTATGTTTGAAATGGGTTCGAAGGTATTTTTTCAAGGAACTCTGGCAGAGTTTCGATGACTATCTTGAAGATGTTTTTTTTTTTGAATGAAAGGATTTATCAAGAGGCTGTAATTTTGACTCCTTATGATTTTCGAAAGTTGATTCGTTGCAATTTTTTAAAGATGAAGGTATTTTAGGTTATTTTTTTGGTCATGAAAAAATTTATGTAGTTGAGAAATTTTTTTCAATTGATTTTCTGGAGTTCGATGATTTGATTTTTTACTATCGATGCACTGATATTTTTCCATTTCGTTTTTTCAATTTTTCAATTTTTTATGCATCGATTTTTGGTTTTGATGTATGAATTTATTCAATTTCGATGTATCGATTTTCTTGGATTTCATTGAATGAATTTCTAGATTTTTATAAATCAATTTTTTTCAATTTCGATAATTGTACTCATCTTTCTGAGTATTTGTCGATTTTTTTCAATTTATCAATTTTTTCAATTTTGATTATCGATTTTTTAATATTTGATTCATCGATTTTTTATTTTCAATGCATCGATTTTTCAAATTTCGATTTATCGATTTTCTAATTTCGATCTATCGATTTTTTAAAATTTGATTCATCGATTTTTCAAATTTCGATTTATCGATTTCTCAGTTTCGATTTATCAATTTTCTAATTTCGATCTATCGATTTTTTGAAATTTAATTTATTAATTTTTCAAATTTCGATTTATCGATTTCTCAGTTTTGATTTATCAATTTTCTAATTTCGATCTATCGATTTTTTGAAATTTAATTTATCAATTTTTCAAATTTCGATTTATCGATTTTTTGATTTTCGATTTATCGATTTCTCAGTTTTGATTTATCAATTTTCTAATTTCGATCTATCGATTTTTTGAAATTTAATTTATCAAATTTTCAAATTTCGATTTATCGATTTTTTGAGTTTCGATTTATCGATTTTTTGATTTTTGATTTATCGATTTTTTAGTTTCGATTTATCAATTTTACAATTTCGATTGGTCGTTTTTCCAATTTTGATTGATTGATTAATCCATTAATTGATCATTTCGATGTATCGATTTTTCTATTTCAGCTTATCCATTTATTAATAAAATTCAAAAAATTTATAATTTTATTTTTATACAATTATCATTTTTGAGGGTGTTCTGTAAAAATTTCTCAAATTTGATTTACCGATAAGTACACAAACTTTCGAATTTTCTTGCACAGAAATTTCAAATTTTATTCCATCGATTTTCAATCTATTCGATGAATCGATGCTTTGAATTTTATTACTAGGTATGCAGTATAGTTAGTTGACTTTTTTTTTCAATTTCGATTTGTCGATTTTCTATTTCGACATTCGATGAATCTATTTTTTGGATTTTAAGATTTCATTGTTTGAATTTTTCATTCTCTATGTATCAATTTTTCGGTTTAGATGCATTGATTTCTCGATTTTTCAAATTTCATCATATCGATTTTTAGATTTAGATCTATCGAATTCGTAATTTTGATGCAACGATTTTTGAATTTCATTTTTTTCTTTCAAACGAATTTGCGATGTATCAATTTTTTAATTTTGATATCAGTTTCTCAATTTTGATAAATCGGTTTTTTTCAATTTCATCGAGTTTTTCACTTTCGATGTTGCCTAGGTATTAATCAATGTTCGCCATTTTTTTTTGAAATTTTCTCGTTTTTTTTTCGGCCCTTCGGTTGCTTGGAAAAGTTCGACATCATCTGTTCGATGATCTAAAAATCATCTATGGATATTCTAGAAATCATCGTACGCTAGAAAACACTCAATAGATGCGAAATTTCTCCAATCATACGGATGATAATTTGCATTACCTCGTACAATACACGATGTATGAAGTGAAATAAAAATATATTAGATGAAAACCTATTTATCGTCTAAATATATACACGCCGACACACGGACTGGCCAATAATTACGAAGCCGCTAGCCTTTAGTACGTATTTTGAATAATAAATAGTATGACGACCCAGATTCATTTGCTATTAAATTGATGAATAAGATTAATTTATGGTAATTACGAAAATGCAAAAAGCATTGTAAATATAGGCGATTTAAATTACCCATTGCGGCTCGATAACCGAGACTAATACGGTAGGTATGCGGCGATTAAGGTAAAAAATTCGCCACATACACGAGGAAGAATAATTTCCGCGAATTTTATTCGATCTGCCCCCTTGAGAGATATTTTTTTGAAAAATAGTTGCAGGGTGTTTTGGCAGATTTCATCAATCAAATCACTCTACTACGTTCGGTGTTCGGTATACAATAAAATGCTCTGTACGGTGACTATTCGAGCGGCGAGGGAAGATGTAAGCGTTTAGAGAAAGAGGAGCCAAAGCGAAGTATAATATCTGAGAATACATCTTTGGTATATCTCAGCAGGTAGCAATCGTTGACCCAAATCTAGTCCGTAGGTTTCGTTCTCGACGACGTCCACGGCCACAGGCCGAGTCGACGTCAATGTCGCGAACAATACCAGATGGAAATACGAGTAGAAGCGAAACTAATGAAAATCCATAATACACACGTACCCATAGATATGTATGTACTTTTTTTTAACTGATGAATAATTTGTCTTTTTTTTCTCTCTCTTTCTATGTTCGCAGGTAAGTTGACGATTGATGGAATGCGCATCTCATATATTTGTAAATTTCTCATGTTGCCGAGATAATGGATAAATTATACCAAAACGAAGGTAAAATCTAATACTTATTTTTAGCCAGTTCGTTGCTGCGGCTATAGCTCAGCGGCGTAAACACGATCATCGAATGTTTATCGTAATTTCATTAATGGCTCCGCTAAGCTGTTATTACTCGATTGTAATTACGCGCAAGAAGCTCGCACGTTGACCACTATGCAGTCTCTCACACGCATCGAAGCTTTGAAAATATCAGTAGAAACGTATTATTTACATATTGCATAGCATCTTTTAGTCGCTGGTAATATCGGCGATGTGAATATTTTCAATACACCTTCGACTCCTCGTGACGCGACGCCATAGATGCCGAACGCTTTGGGCAGAGAATATGATGATGATTTTTAGCACACCACCATTTATACGACACGTATCTCATTGGGAATTTCTTTTTTCCCGCCTCGCACATGTATCAGGTGCTCCCATTGTTTTTACGTATTAATCCGAAACGAAGCGAATGATTTGTTCAGACGGTATCTCTACAAGTACGAAGTAGATTAATGATCTCCTTTTAGGTGGCGTTTTTCCTCTATCTCGAGATCATAATATAGTGGAACAATCGTCGTTGGTGGCTGGACAATTATTATGTACGTACGTATTATGGCAACGAGAGAAAAAAATTGAGAAGCGAGGATAATTAAATCATATAATTACAAAAAGTATTTAAATTGCTTACCCGGATAGTAATCGGCGTTGGACGAGAATAACACGCAAAGGCCAGTCTCGTAGTTGACCGAATGACAGGTATCGTTACCCTGGCACGCTTCTAGACAATCGGTCAGCATCAGCGTGCCTGGTATCGAGTCTAGTAAATCGTCCGGCGCTGTGAATACGTAACCGGTTACTAATTCGAAACCAATCATCTCCGGATCGCAGTCTTCTAATTTTGTTCCAGCCCTGCTTAAGGGTGCCGTGGCAATAACCAAAAATACGATCCACATTCTTCTCAATGTCGGCCATTCCATTCCACCGTCGATCATCTAAGCAAAATGAAAAGTTCGCGTTAGTTACACAGCGTAGATGAGCAGTTAGACGTCGTATGTGAGCGAGCACTGAATGCAAAAAAACGAGTACATCTAGACGTAGATACATATTTACGGCGAATTGGGTATGCAATTTTATAAACGCGGGTATGTGAAACAGCGGACAGTGTGATGGGAAAGGACGTGTGCCTGTCGCAAATACGATGCGGTGATTTACCCGGTAATGTGTCAGTTTAGTTGAGATTTTATCTGATCGTGGGGCCGGATTTTTTTTTACAGTGGGTGGTAAAATGGGTCCAAAGTAATTTTTTATTAGCGTATTTCATTTTGTGTATAATATTCTTTTTTTTTTAAATTTTGAACTGGAAGTTTGTGATTTTTTTTCAAACTCAAAAAAATCAAAAAATGAATTTTAAAAATTCTTTCTAAATTTTTTGCGAAATTCTTGCGAAAATTGAACCCTTCGAAGAAATTGAAATAAGAAGATCAAATTCTCACAAAAATAAGTCAACAGGTGAAAATCATGAAAAAGTTCTTTCTTGACCGGTGTCAAAATTATCTACAATGATCCTTTGATAAATCCATTAAAAAAATTTTGGGAAAAAATCATTTTTCTTATTTTATTTTTATTTTATTTTTTTTTGAAAATTCATTTTTAGTGATTTATTCTCAATTTAAAAAAAAAATTCTTCAATTTTAAAAAAACTAGATTTGTGAGTTTCTTGTATATTTTTAAAAAATTGAATTTTTTAGTTTGAAACTTTTTAGAAAATATTTCTGGACTTTCTTCAATTTTTGAAAAACTTGTTTTTTTGACTTTTTTTTTTTGATAAAATGGTTTTGATTTCTGATTTGAATTTTTTCTACCCTAAATTTTTGAATTTTTTTTATCATTTTCAAAAATTAAATTTTTCCCCTTTTTTTGGATTTTTTTTTATTTCGAAAAATTCACTTTTTTTATTTTCTTTAAATTCTCCAGAAAACCTGTTTTTTTTTCAATTTTAGAAAAATTCAATTTTATGTTTTTTTTTGTTCTTGAATTGGATTTTTTCAATTTTTGGAATTTTGTGGATTTTTTTCTCATGCCCATACTATTGATTGAATTTTTTTTGTAATTTTTAGAAATTTTTTGTGCAATTTTTATGAAATTGGATTCTGTCTTTTTATTTTTTCTGTTTTTATGTGCGACTGATGCTCTTTTCACAACGAACCTTTCATTTCTTCTCAATCTTTTAAATTTGTAATTTGTAATTTTTTTTTAAAATTATTTTTTAAAAAATGTTTTGAAAATAAAATTTTTCAATTTTAATCTTTTGAAAATTTTTCATAATTTTTTTGGATTCAGTTTTTTTTCAATTGATGGAAAAATCGAGTTTAATTATTTTTTTTTTTCAGTTTGTTGGGAGATGGATTTTTTTTTTAATTTTTAAATTTTTCTGATTTTGCAGGAAAACTAATATTTTTGAATTCTCTCTGTTTTGATACTTATCTAATACTAATAATGGTTTGGTTTCCTAAAGAATTGTAGCTTTTTATCATTTTTTGTACCCTTTTTGCAAGGAACTTCAAAATTAATAATTTCTATTTCAAACGTATTTTTCCATTCTCTGACAAGGGAAGCACCCGAACAACCGGCAGATCGATTTTGAGTCGGGACCAAGGCAGATCGATAGAGCATGTAAAAGTACCACCAAAACCAAAATTTCAAGTACTGAAGTTTGCCCCTTGATTTTTGGCGAATTTTTGAAAATTGATTTTGGGACAAA
>FIZT01011161.1:0-26663 GCA_900065295.1 Paracoccus marginatus | reverse complement strand
AATATAATAATGTTGGAACACGATTTTATCACTAAGCGCGGTCTATGTTAATTCTAAATGGTCTAAGTTTAAGCGTTATCACAGTGATTTGAAATTTTTTTGTTCGCGCTAGTACAGCAAAGTTTGAAGATCTTCAGCAAATTGAAATTAATTATTTCGAGCACTTCACAACACATGAATGATTACAGATGTAGAATCTACTTCATTAACATTCAAAATAAATTTCGATAACAATTTTTAAAACCCTTAAAAAAGGCTTCAAAAGTTCAAAATCAAAAAAAATTTGAAATTATTTTTTGGAAAAAAAAGATGAACAAAAGGCTTTTTCTTTTGGAAAACCAGGTTTGGAATTTGTTGTCTACAGACAAACCTGGTTTGACGAAAAGAACAAAATGGGTTTTGATGCGGTTTGATCAATATTGATAAGAAAAAGTACACAAGAAAGCACGTCAGTGATTGGTCAGTGATGAGCTTTTTGCTGCGCTTTTCTTATCAAACCCACTTTTGTTCTTTTCGCAAAACCAGGTTTGTCTGTAGACAACAAATTCCAAACCTGGTTTCCCAAAAGAAAAAGCCTAAAATTTTATGTAAGTAAACAAGAAAATTTATTGACTTTTTGAACGGAGCTCCTTGCTGAAGTCATCGGCGCCTCCGTAATTTCATGGTAATTTCTGTAAGTTTGGTTTTTCCCACGATTTCCCCTTTCCTCCCGGCTCCCACGACAAAATTCCCATTTCCTGTTCAGCTTGTCGTCAAAATATTCTCTTCTCCGTCTTGTCTTTTTTGCGCTATTCTGATAATGAGTTGAAAGAATTTTAAAGTGTTGTTAACTTGTATCGTTATTAAGTATAATCATTTCAAGATTTTTTTTTGCTATTACCGTTGTTAAAGCAATAATTATTCGTGCTGACATCCATTCGGTTTCGTTCACTTGGTTGAAAATTCGCCGTTGGTTTTTTCTCACGTACTCGCAGTTATCAAAGCTAAAATATGGTTGATACGACGGCAGATGCGACTAGAAGATTAAACGTCAAAAAACAGACTTTGGATGATGCGTATGCCGCCCCGGCCAATTTTCTGGAAATAGACGTGATTAATCCAATCACTCATGGAGTTGCTAAAAAACGCTATACAGATTACGAAATTCGAATGAAGGTACGTAGTACCGAAATCATGTCTTTATCTTTCTGCACGATCAAGTCGTGCTATAATTCTGGAATACATCTGGCGATATAACGTATCAGTTTTGTCGTATAAACACTTCATATAACATTTGGCTTTTCTCATTTCAGACAAATTTACCAGTTTTCAAAGTGAAAGAATCGAGCGTTCGCCGAAGATACAGCGACTTCGAATGGTTACGATCAGAACTGGAAAGAGATAGCAAAGTGTGTTTGATACATTTTAATTCACGAATATTCTTAATCAGAATTATGACCAAAAGTGTTTCTGATTTCTAGATCGTTGTACCACCGTTACCAGGAAAGGCTTGGAAAAGGCAAATGCCGTTCAGAGGCGATGACGGCATATTCGAAGAAGACTTTATCGAAGAACGCAGAAAAGGATTAGAAAGTTTCGTTAACAAGTACATTACTTTATATTTGATTGTTACATTGATATTCAGATAAGATTGGAATATTCGCCAATAATAATATCGTCGTGTTTACAGGGTAGCAGGACATCCATTGGCTCAAAACGAAAGGTGTTTGCACATGTTTTTGCACGAACCAGTGATCGATAAAAACTATGTCCCGGGTAAAATACGAACAACTTCTTAAAAGCTTATTAAACAGATTCCCAATTCTTAATAATTTTATATACGTACATTTTCTATTCTGTTTGTGGTTTCTGTTTTGAACACAATGTTCGAATCGTGTTTTTTACAACTTTTTTTTTTCATGTCAAACATATAGAAATTATTTACACGCCATTTCTACATCATAAACGTACTTGATTATTTATTTTTTTTTTAGATTATCTGAAAAAGACGCCTTAGTATTTTTTTGTTTTCAATTTAGTTACGGTGTTTATACAGATATCTTTTAAAACTGAATTATTTTTATTTCACACGTGTCGCATCTGTTTTTTTTTTGTTCTGAAACTGAACCATTTTGGTAGGATATCATTAGTAACTTCGTATTATTCATTTTTAAAATTTATTATATTATGTGATTTTTATTCTTATTTTTTCATTCCGTTTTAATACGTACAATTATTGTTGAAAATGAATAAATGAAAAACCGATGCGATATTTTAGCTAATTTGTGAGCCTTTTTAAAAAAAAAAAAATCGAATTTTTATTTGTCGTGATATTTTATTCGCGCTTGGCGCGTCCTGCAATTTTCACAGATCGTGTAATTATTATTGTTTGCATTAAGAATGCTGTATTTTAATTGTTTTATTATTATTATTATTATTATCGGTATTTACTCTATCACTATTTATTATTTAATTTATCGAGATTGATTATTTTTGTTACGCGAATATTAAATTTACCTTTGTTATTTTATACAAATGTTAGAAATTTTGAATATTGAATCTAGTTTCGAATTATTATGAAACATAATATTATTTAATACTTACCTAGACCTACAAAATCACATCTATTTCAATACCATTTCAAGCCATGTCTAATCGTATACTTTATGACAAACAATTTGATTTATAAGTTGTATGAAATCTCATTGTATATTAATTTATTTATTCATTTACGATTAAGAAAATTTCAGTAAAAAAAACGTTCATTTTTTACCAACAGGTGTAGTTCCGATCGCTTGAAACAAAAAAAAAAAAAAAAAAAAAAATCGAAATCGTTGAAAAAAAAAAAAAAAAAAAAAAAAGATAAATCGAAAGTAACGAAATAAGTTCTAACAACGAATGAAGATAATCTTAAAGGCATACAAAATTGATTTACTTTGAGTATGAAATGCAATGTGAACAATATCACCGGAATGTAAGAATTACTATACGACTATAAAATCAAAAATGGAACATTTGTATTCGATAATTATTTAAAATAATATGTAAGAAATTAGGTGATGAAGAGTGGTTTTAAATGCAAATAGCAAAGCAAAGGTATGCTCCTCCTTGTCACCCCTTGCTTAGTACCTCTACCAGGAGTACTTTGTACTTATCTACGAACTAAGTTTACGGTTTCAACACGCATTATGTTATTTATGTTCTCAGAGTGATCATGTGTATAAACATTCAAATTTTTGCTCTTACTGCATACAAAATATTTGTTTAAAAAAAACAATAACAACAAAACAACACACATTATACAGTAACATAGTTGAGTTTCTGAATTCACGTGAAGGAAGCGTAACTACAGCAACATAAGTAGACAGGGAAAAATAAATATATCGTACAAATCAACGCGAAAAATTTCATCAACTTTCCACTTACGATAATGTCGCCGAGCCAACATCCTACGTTGAAAATACAGCGAATAAAAATACTACATGTACTAATTTGATGAGAAAAATGAAACTAAGTTCACTTTTGTACTTAATTTTCTTAAAATGGGAATGTTAAAATTAAATTACTATTTGATAAATAATTTTCACATGATTAAGGCACAACAATTGGCCATATCACAACACTTACGAATAAATATACAAAAATACACTTTATACATGAAAAGATCTTGATAGTAGTCGACAAAATCTACGTTGAAATCTTGTCAAAATTCACAACCAAGCACTCCATTTGAATTTCCTTTTCAGTAGTTCAGTGATTTACGTTTTTCCTTCCGGCATAAATTTCATCAATAGTAACGGAATTAATAATAGTACGCCACCGGAACAGTAAGTCAAAGTCGACCCGAAACTCCAATATGCTACGGAACAGAAGAAAAAATTGCAATTACAATCGAAAGCTGAATTAAAGAATAGTTCGAAATGTAATAATAATCACCTATCGATGTGATAAGGGGTCCAAAAGCTCTACCCAGAGCTCCTAAAGATCTAAAAATACCCAATATTGTTCCTTTTTGCGATGAATTACCGTATTTCGACGCTAACGTAGTCATACAAGGGACTACCAGAGAGGTGGCTGCATAAAAATACGTAATTTTCATTAAAATCGCAAGGAAATATTTTAAAACCGAAAAAACATTACACTTACCGACAGAATAGAGGAGTATGCCAGTCAACAACACATATACATTATTCCGAGCGATACCAACGAATACAAATGCAGGAATAGTTAACGCCAATCCCTGAAAACAATTTCGTTTAATTATTGGTGTAATTCACGTCCACCTTCTTACAATATTTTCTCACCAGCAGGGCAAATTTACGAATCGATTCGGCGGGGATTCTTCGAACACCGCCTCCCTGTAAAAGAGCCATCGTAATTCCAATACCGCAGAATATATATCCAACGTGTTGCGGTTCCATTTCAAATTCATTATACAATATGAAAGTTAATGTGAATTCCAATCCAGAATAAACAAACAAGTAGAAAAAGTAGATAAAGCCTAACGATCTTAAGTATTTCAAATCTGTAGAAAAATACAACACGTGTAAGATAACACAAAAATAATCTTATCGTAATAACGACTTGATTCGTTACCTTTCAACGGTACCCCTTTGAGGAGATTAAATTGAAATATATCTTTGGGATTAATAAAGCTGAATGCTTGCCGAAGACTGTCAACTACTGACTTCAATCGTTTTTGCTTAAAATACAAATAAAATTTAGATACAAGAAACACCACGTAAACAATAATTCAAATTTTTCAAACGGCTTACTTGTGGTAATGTTTCTTTGAAACAGAATAATACAAATATAATATCAAGCAAAATGAAACTAAAGGCAATAATGGCAGGTTTGAAAAAATGCATTCCCTGTACTTGAAAGCTCGCATTGTCTATAAATTGTACTCCGATCAAAGGTCCGATTACAAATCCGATAGAGAAAGCGGAACCGATCAATGCCTAAAAATACACATAAAAATTTAATTTTTAAAGAACTTGACAATGCGTACGTTTTACTTTATATAAAACAATATTTTGTTACCATTCCCGATCCACGCTCTTCTGATGAAGAAATATCAGTCATTGCTGCCATCGATAGACTGAGATTACCCTTACTGATACCGGCTATAATTCTCGAGATTACGAATAACAGAAAAGTCGTCGATATTGACCATAAGAAATAAGATATTGCTAATCCAATCTGAAATGAAGGAGACATTGTATATATACTTTTCAACATTTAAAAACCACTCAATATAGATTCTGTAACTCACCAAACATAGCAATATGACAATTTTACGACCATATACATCCGAAAAGGCACCAACGATCGGAGAAGCTATAAATTGCAAGAGAGAAAACATTGATCCTAAAACACCTAGCAATAAAATATTACAAATTAAAATTACTTCCTCAGTTTCTCACTACAAAATGGATAATCGTAATGCATACCTCCGAACAATACAACATCAAACATCTCCGGAATATTGGCGAAGCTGCTAAACAGTGAAACTTTTCCATTGAGATAAGAATACAAGCCATTTTCGGCGTCATTTTTTTCATAATAGTGCAACACACGAGGGAAAATGGGTAGAATTATAGTAAACGCGAACAGATCCAGCAGTAACGAAAAGAAAATTATGAGTTGAGGGTATCCATCATTTGATTTTGAATTTTTCTTTTTTTTCGGTTTAACATTTATAGATTTGGAGAGTTCATTAACGGTCGTTCCTGAACCAACTTCCAACGATTTGGAACGAGTAGTAACCATCGTACTGGGATAGCCGAAAGTTTGTAACAATACAACTATTCGTTAGCAGAAGAAAAATCGGCACTGAAAAGAATATAAAAATGCATTTCCATTAAAAAATCCACGTAAATCAATTTAAAAAAATTGACGTTTATTTTCAAATTAAACGCGGTTTCGTGTCTTGTTTACGTTTTTGTGTTTGTAAACTATAAACGCGTCATCAATAAAATTTTGTGAGGTAAGATTTTAGCATGGGGCTGAAATCTACGAGGCAGTTTCAATTTAGCAGAAAAATGAAGGCGTTGAAGTTGAAAGCTCAAAAAATTTTCTTAAAAAAAAAATAAACACCGTACTTTCGGAGGGAGGAGAAGAGAAAACTGGAATGAAAACAACTTGAGAATTGAGAAGATGATGATTTTTCGATAAGTTTTTTGTTTTAAATGAACTTTTTTTTAATTGAAATTTCACTATTTCAGCGTCACTGAATAACACCTAGTGCTTCAATTGATTCAGTACATGAATCCATAATGTGGAGTCGGTCTTCACCAACGAATATATTATTTTCACGGCAGCAGAATGATAAAGTACTTTTCAAGAATATCAAACTGTTATATTTTATTTGAGTTTCTATCACATAATTATATGCATTTTGAAATGACCAATTGATTTAAGTTTCAGAGCTTGGATTGCTGACAAGAAAAACCTCGTTAGAATATACGTTGGCAGTTTATTTTACAATGAGCAGTGCAATTGGGATTACGTAATTGATGTTGCCTTATCACCGGTCTTTTGGTTCATCGATCATTACGCTGAGAAACTTGGAAAAGTATTCATCTTTTTTCATTTAGTATTCAATAAGCTCGTGTACTCAGTCTAATTTCATTTCATTTCGGTAGAGTTTCGTGGTGTTATGTTGTTTTTTAATGGCCTGCATAACTGTAATAAGCTACTGGATTGGATTGCCGTTTTGGTGGGAAAAAAGCCCTACCACCGCTGTGTGTTTATTGATTATTGGTAACTGGTTAATGATCAACTGTGCCTTTCATTATTATATGGGTATTATGTGTGGTCCGGGACATCCTCCTGAGGTATGAGAAAAAAATCACAGTCATCTCTAAAGGAACTTTCTGTATTTTTACGCCATGTGATTTTTTTCAGAACACTTTCTTTGAATTCGTTGCTAGTATTTGTAAGAAGTGCATACAGCCGAAACCACATCGAACTCATCATTGCTCTGTATGCGATCTTTGTATATTACAAATGGATCACCATTGTCGTATCCTTTTACGTATTTGTTATTAAAAAAAATAAAAACAAGATATTGATAAATCATACTTATGCGACGCTAATCTTCCTTATAATATTCTAATAGCGTGGCTAAATAACTGCGTGGGTCACTTTAATCGTCGATACTTTTTCATGTTTATGGCATACATCGAAATGAGCGTTCTGTTCTTGATTGTATTCGGAGTAGAAATCGCTTACAACGAGGTTTGGTTGAATTACATGTCCTCTGGCGAAGAACAAGATCTATACGGTTATCCGGTCCAAGTGAATACTTCTTTACCTAAAGTTAGTCGCGTGGTTTTCATAATTTCTTGTTTTTTGCGGTTATCGCATATTTTATAAGCGCATATTAATCGATGGAATATTTTCCTAATAGGACAAATGGGTCGTAGAACCTACTCGAGCCGAAAGTGACTCTGTGATCTCTGAAGAGAAGTATAAGTCGTTAAGACGTCGGGCTATTCTGTTTACCGCAGTCATTTGTTTAGGTTGTTTACTTATTCTAACGAAAAATTTCACTTTGCAAGGTTAATAGATCGTTGTGTATAAATTCTCATTTCATTCCAGGTGTAGCTATCGCTATCGGTACACTGCTAGTGAATCATTTCAAGATGATTTCTAGAGGAGAAACGAGCATCGAAAAGCATATCAACGAATCTGAAAGGAAAAAATATGCTGCTCGAAATCAGGTGATTTTTCCTGTCGTGTTTTTTTTCACATTGCTATTTGGCATGCATTTCATCGAATTGGTATTCTAATTTTAGATTTATGTAAATCCTTACGATTTCGGAGTATATAAAAATTGGACGATTTTCCTTGGCATTAAGAACGGATCTGGAAGGTGAACAACTATTCAAGTCTGGTTCACTTTATCGTTATATATTTTTTATTTCAATTAAATATGCATTACTTTGTAATTCATAGGTCGTGGAGACATGTTATACTCCCTTCAGCCCACCAACCATTCGGCGACGGTATTATTTGGCCAAATATTAATTCTACCGAATCGGAGTGGAGAACTTTTTACCATCAAAAGCATCAGTAACGTTGTACCATCATTACTGTCGTTCTAGTCATAAATATAATGAGCGTTTTTTTTTGAAATTATTTTTTATTTTTATTTTTCGAGATTTTAATTTTTCATTACTATAAAAATGGCACGTATCACTTAAAAAAGTTAATTAACATATAAAATAATTTAAATAACTAAAGTTAATAATGACTAGCTTTAGTTTTGAAATGCTTTAAAGTAAAAAAATTAACAACTCGATGAAAAATGTACACAATGAATCCGAAATGGATTTTTTCAAGAAAAAAAAAGGGAACATAATTAAAAGAAAAAAAAAATGAGGTATTCTCACAAAGTCTTAATGCCACACAACGCTTTCGATCCAATCGATATATTGAGATACTCTTGTGTAAATACCAGCGGAATTCGCTACACCGCACGATCGTCCGAAGGACGTGATACCGATGACGTAATGTATACATCTGTTCTTTGGCGATTTGATTTGTAACGGACCGCCGGAATCTCCCTGTGAAAATATTACCTCGATGTTATTAAACAAATACCACACAATTTGCACTCGATGCCACTCGTGAAGTACGTACTTGGCACGTATCTTTATTGCCGGACAGTTCTCCGGCGCATAACATATCATTGGTAATTCCATTCTTGAGCTTGGTATCGGTTCCATATAAACTTGTGCATTGTTTATTATCGATTATATCCAAAGCTACTTTGCGTAATTCGTCGCTAGACGTCTCACCTACGTGGAAATAAATAACAATTTAATATTCAGCTTGAAGCACGACTATATGAAACTCGAACACGAGCCATGTCAATGGCCAACCTACCGTAAGCCGTTGATCCCCATCCTGTAGCTCGTACTTTTTGCACGCCAATATCGTAAACCGGATACAAACACGCCGGCCTAAGCATTTTGTCGAAAAGAACTCTGCGACTTAATTTTATGACAGCAATGTCGTGGTATAGTTGAGGAGTTTTGTACTGAGGATGAACGAATATTTGCTGAATGCCTATCACTTGAGGGTCGGCTCCGTCGTTGTCACTTTCTAGATTCAAATCACCTAATCTTACGTGTATCGGATCTCCTCTGTAAGTTTCGTGAAAACATTCTGATTATCTAATTTAATTATAAAATCGACCAACATAAATTGGCTGATAGAGCCTGGTATCAATTTTAATTCTGCTTACAGTGCGCTTTTAATACAGTGAGCGGCCGTTAAGACGTGTTCTTCACTGATTAGTGATCCACCGCAATTGTATTCGATCGCCGAGCCTCTTCTGAACCCTAATGCCGCCTGAAAATATTCAAAAGGTGAATAACATTGCGTTAGAATTTGAGAAAAAAAATTTTTACAGTAAATTCTCGAAACTTTTTTTTTTAGAAGTCGAATAAGTACAGTTCACAAAATCGCTCATCTTTCAAACATTCCTTCAAACCGGCGGCTAATTATAATTTCCTCACAATACCTACGATTTTTTTTGTGGAAAATTTTAATTGAAAACTGTCGAATTATGTTATTTTTACCATGTGTGGAAACTCTCCCAAGGCCGCTTTGCTTCCACCGACGATCAACTCGACGGCTTCGACAGGACAATTTTCAGTTTCTTTTGTTTGAACATGAGTTGTGATAGAGAGTGGTAATGCGGATACCTTATCCGTGACTATTTTAGAATATTCGCTGCATTCTGTAAATAAAAGTATCGTAAGTGAACATATTATATTGGGTCGAAAAGGAAAAAATTATTATTATTCTTAGGTTGGTATTTTAATTTTGATTTAATAATACGGTTGTGAAAAGCGAGTCGATTGGACAAGCGGATGGATGGATTAAATTACACTTATAAAATATGATTAGCTCGCTGTCTACATCGATATGGGTATTCGTAATTTTGCAGCGTAAGCGGAAGGTTTTGGTAGGCGGAGACGAAAGGTGAATGTAAATACGTCGAATGTGCTATGTGCGTAATGTGATTCCATATGCGATATACAGCAATGCTACAGCGATGATTTATGCTGTACTATGTCCCTCACAGTCGACGGGTTTTATGATTTTGGAATCGCGTATATATAAAGTAAGAAGGTACCTTTATAGAGGTACAAGAAGGGTAGTTGCGAAAACGAAATTATTCACACAGAAGTATGGACATCTATACACCTAGAAGCTATGTAAGATGAACACTTACTGAGAGGAAATTAGCGTAGTCAAAAGACAGCTATAATGTGAAATATGTATGAACGATAAAATATATCAGTAGCAAAGTAGCTGGAATTACCTACCAAAGTAATCGCATATTATATGAAAAAACATAAATACCACACCATGTTCAAGAGGTCCTCACCATTATGACGCTGATGGTGCCCTTGATTTTCAATTGGATAAAAAACTAAAATTAGCAGACAATTTTTGTAAATGATTTCAAATCAGCGGGTGCCACTGACTAGACTTTTGGTTCTGCATACAGGGTAATAGGGAATCTTAAACATCACAGAAGGTATTTTTTTCAACATGTCAGTGATGCCTAAACAGTTATCATCTTATCAATTATTTGTGTGACGCTCAGTGGCTCGGTATAGGTATCAGAACCACGTTTTGTAATTTTTATTTTTTGAAACATCTCGGGGTGTGAAATTAATGATTTAAAGGTTACCAGTAACAGGTTTGTAAATATTGAACCGGATTTAAAAATTGGAAATTCTTATTTTTAAAACTTTATTGGCGGTGCGATAAACTCTGTAAGGTTAGAGAGAGAGCAACGCACTCTCGCGAAACTGGTTTTGGAGTTCAGAACGAATTTTCACTTCAATACACTTTTGAAGGGAAAAAATTTCCACAAATAACTGAAAGGAAATTACGATCAGAAAAATATTGAGTGCCGAAGTTTGAGAACACATGATCAGTTCAGAGGTTCCTACACAACTTAACAACTTACCCACCTTTGCACAGGCGGGTATTTAGAAAACTCATCTCTGGTCAGTGGTACTTCGTAAGTGGACTCTCGTTTACATTTTATTAGTATCGTGAAGGACGACTATAGACAAATTTCGCTTTCATTAAAGAACTATGGTGAGTATTTCTTAAACGGACTGTATTACACAGTACCTATTGAAATAATAACCGGTTCGTAGTATTTAAGCTCTTCCAAACTTGCGCTGTATAATTATCGGTTCTAAAATTCTAATCGATAAATTCACGTACTTTGAAGTTAAATCGCCAAAATTTGCATAAAGTCGAAGCTAAATTCAAGATTTTCAATACCTATCAACTACATTATGGTAACAAGTAGGTATGAAGTAAAAAAAAAGAAAAACTCACTTTCTTCACTGATACGTTTTGGTAGCGTAGGTCGATTCGAATTTTGATTATAATTCTGTTGTGTGCTAGGTCGATTCACATCTTGGTTACCATTTTGATTTTGCTGCGTTGGTCGATTCGAATTTTGATTGAATTGATTTTGATTCTGATTTTGATTATACTGATTTTGATTCTGATTTTGATTATATTGATTTTGATTCTGATTTTGATTATATTGATTTTGATTATACTGATTCTGATTTTGATTGGGATTAAATTGGTTTTGATTTTGATTTGAATTGAATTGATTTTGATTCTGATAAGATTCGGTCGGCCTAGGTGTACGAATAACTCTGCTAGTAGTAGTCGACTCTGGAACTTCTCCCCAAACTGGATGCACATCTTGTCTCCTCTGTGTAGTCTGAGTAGGCCAATCATCGCCATTAGAATTGTACCGATTTGTCACCGTCGATAATCTGCTACTTCCGCTACCAGTTTGCTTGAATATAATCGGATCATCTACGGAAGGTCGGCGAGTCGGCTGTTGCAAATACGATTGCGATTGCCAAGACGATGAAGGGTTATAACTGTTCGACGCAGAGGGCCTACTCGTAGGATTACGAGATGGATTATTATTATAAGTGTTATAATTCGTATTGTAATTCGTATTGCTTTGTGGTCTACCGTTCATGTACTGCTGATTGGCCTGAACGGACGACGGTTCGAAAGCGAAACTGTTGTGATTAACGTTTTGCTGATTGTTGTTCTTTTTGTGCTGATACGAATAAGATACGTCGTTGTAAGAGACAGGCTCGTATTGCGGGATTAGGTTATTGCTAGCTGGTGGTCTGTAGGGTACGACGTTATAGTTGTAGTATTGCCTTTTTCTGGGACCGTTGAAAAATCGACTTTCGGTGTCGCCGGTGCCGGATTGTTTGGATGAGTTTTGCGACGATTCTGGTTCGACGTACGTGTACGTATCGTTGTCTTTTTGATTCGAAGAGTGGGTTGTCAATACGCAACATATCACAGGTGTGCCGTCGTTTTCTATACGGCAAGTTTCCGAAAATAATTCAGTTTTTGGAGAGCCGTCGCCAGCTGAGGATTGTGAAGCGATACATTGTTGGTGGGTTTTACAAATTCCCGGACTTCCGCTCGACGTGAAGCAACGATTGTCAACGGTAGCGACTGAAACATGAATGAAGAAATGATTCATACTTTTTTGAAGGTAATTGAATACACTTGCATAGATTAGGTATTAGGCAATTTAGAAGGAATGATGAGTTTAGAAAATATCATAATTTTAAACTCCATTCCAAAGTACCCACTAGAAATTATGCGAAGTAATTTAAGCAATAAATAATTTAAGTACCTACTTTAGTAAGTAACGTATCTATTTTATTTATGTTTAGGAAATGAGGGAATGTATCGCACGGGACAGGAAACAGGTAAAAATTAGCTTGACGAAAGAGTCAGATACCTATAGCTGTTGCCTTTTTAACTTTAAACATAAGTTTTACTTCCCATTCATTAACCCTATTGAACATTTGAAATTATGCATTTTCGTGCTTGAATGTCTCTGAACCACCTTAACGGTCATTAAACATTTTACTTTGATTTTTCTTATCACTACTGTGACTGAATTTGATTGGTGTTATCATATAAAAGAATCTTCGCAAGTTGTATCTACCAATCTTCTTTGAGTTGAGTTAGTCAAAATTATAATCCTAAATCTCAACTTTGAAAATAATTCAAGACTAGGAGAGTTGAATTTGAAAACATTTTAGAAGAAATAGCAAATAGGCAGATCTTTTTTTCAGATCTCTAGTCGATTACTAAAATGACGAATAGGTGAACGAACGAATCTACAACCAGTCAATCGTTTTCTATTAAAATAAGCAACTCACCAGGATATTTTTATGCACAAACAAAATAACCGCCAAACCGATGTTATCGCGTTGTGCAAATAAATAATGAAAACAATATCGAATTTCGCAGAATTCAATGAGCCATCTTCTAGTTAGAGGAAATGTAGGTATCATTTTTGATTCTCAGATCTTGTGACCAAATGAGCATAGAACCGTTCGTTAAACTCACACAATCTTATAAGCATTCGTTAGGTGTAGGTAGCTAGGTACCTGTACCGCCTGTACGTAGGTACATGTTTGGACACGTGCCAAATCACTGCATGATTCATTGACGTCCAACATTCCGTTATTCACTTATTGATGTCAAAGTGAATCGGAGCGAAAGTAGATATAGCCATACGAATATATTTATTTATTGGATAAATTGCATAATCCAATTGGTAGTCAGCAACAACTAATTAGGCAGCGAGTCCTAAGATTCAGTATTAGTGGTAGCTAATCAAGTAATCAGCTATAAGGTTTCAACTTGTGAATAAAACTGTACCTATATATGCACACACATGTAGGACTTGGATCAAAAAATCGAACATCGCCTACAACAAGAAATAGGAATATTTATTTTCTCGTTTCGAAACAATATCATACCTACTCACATTTCATAAAGTATCGAGTTTTCTGTTTTACTTACTTACTTGATGAAAAAAAAAATAAATAGGTAGAGTATCACCTAATATTACAAACATAAAAAAGAAAAACCCAGCTTATGTAAAGGGAGAAAACCTGTTTAAAAAAATATCCCAAACGTTTTGTAAGCACACCTATTTCTTGGACTGAAAAAAATTGAAAGCAAAAAATGATCCATTTTGCAAAAATTGGATCAGTATAAAAAGACTTTTTTAAAAAAATATTTTCTCACCTACTTAACTCTAATTTTACTTGAGAAAAAAAAAACACGCATCCATCTGTTTCTACTTGGAAAAAGATAACGAAGGGTATGGTGTTAGGTATGCAGATGATTTACGCAAATAATTTTCATCCAAGTTTCTGCCTACTTACAAATTTAGTTTGTATCGACGTCATTGAAAAAATTGAAATAATTTATTTTCAAAGACCTTGATGATGGTGAAAAATAAAAAATTATAAAATTCAGGGTATTGATATAGAGATACCTACTTTAGATATAGGTACCATAGTCTAACGTATTACGTAAGTCTATCGGTGTATCGGTACACTAGGTCCTCTTAATGTTCACAAAATATTACTGAAGTGCGTTGAGATATTCAAACGATAATGATAATCAGCCATTTAATAAGCTACTTTAAAAGTATATAGGTAACTGAATATTGTGCGGTATTATTAGATTTCAAAAGTTTATAATCATAAGGTTAAGGTTCAACAGTGAAAAAACCGGTTTTCATAAGTGTTGATGACTTTCTGGTGGAAGTGTAACGATGGGGTTTTCCTATTTCCTCGAATATAGGAGAAAATATCTACTTGATATAAAAATATGGGGGTTATTGGTTACCTACCTATGTTTTTTGCAGAAATTTTTTCAAGGAAAGTTAATAAACTAAAATGACTGAGAATGAAGTATTTATTGACAATTTTTACATTTTCCAAGTACCTATAGGTATTAGGTAATGTCATTTTAAAGCTAATTAGTTTTCAATGAGCACTAATTAATTTTCAGCCTAGAGCCGCATGTTATCCCCAATGCGTTATAAGTTTTCTTTATTTCATCCCCTGTGTGTTCATATAATATGATCTATGTAAGTGACAAACTTGCAAATAAGCCCGAACTAAAAATTTCAATTACTGCATATCTACCTAGTACCTACATAGTAATCCGTTGAGAAGAGAATATCACTGCTTAAAAGTAAGTAGATAAGGGCCACATTCACAGTCATCACTTTGAGTATCACTCAACTAAATACAGTGAAAAACACTTCAATTTTTTCTTTTTCCAAATAGTCGAATAAAGATTTCCTACTTTGTATGCTAATTAATATTGGGTACTTGAAGAG
Source organism: Paracoccus marginatus (assembly GCA_900065295.1). NCBI lineage: Eukaryota > Metazoa > Arthropoda > Insecta > Hemiptera > Pseudococcidae > Paracoccus > Paracoccus marginatus. Next base: position 11,431 of record FIZT01011161.1, on the reverse strand, counting down.
TTCATTGCTTAATTCGATCGGTTAAACTTTATTTGTGGGTTCACATCCTTTAGAAAAATTTTGGATTTTTTCACTACTTGGCTGATACGTACCTAGCACCTAGAGTGATCCCCAAAGTCCACTGTGAATTTGGGTCCTTAAGCAAGGCAAGAAAATAGGGAACAATCTTATTCGAATGTATAGTTCTAGTGGTCTGTGAATACCCATATGTTTTTGTACAATTTTCACAACAGGAAGAGGAACCGAATTGTATCCAAGTACCTACCGATTTAGGTAAAGTTTTTTTTTTTTTTTTTTTTTTAATGCGAAGACGATTTCATTATTTAATTATTTAATTCAAGATTTTCAACTTTCTTATTATTCTTATCGAATATGAATAATTTAGGTTCGTTGTTTATATAATGTACTCTACAATGTTGATACTATCTAATATACTTAATAATAAAAGAAAAAAAAACGTAATTATCAAACATCACTACAAACTGAAACACACTTGTAACCTCAACAAAGAAGCGTAATTATATAGGCAGATAGTAGTTAGGTAGGTAGTAGGAGTTGATATCTAACCTTGCTCAGCCAGAACCAAGTGAATACTGCACAAGCAAAGAAAACATCGAGTAAAATAATTCATTTTAAAATTGAGTTTTATCGAAATTAACAAAAACCGAACGATCACTTCCACAGTACACTAAAGTAAACTCAAACGCAAGATAAAACTATATGAAACTCCGCGTGTGAATGAAGATATGTACTCAACACGATCACCAATTGCACTGGAATATTAATTCGGTGGTTTTTATAAACAAATGTAGATATTATAACAACAAATGACGTAGTAGTCCGGTAAGTTGTCAGAAATTTTCCTTTAAAAACAAGTAGTTCTACATTCTGAATGGTAAACTGTTTCCTGCCCTACGTTTCTGCAGAGCATAAGCATTCGAATACTCGTTATAAGAGCATGCTGGATATGATATACCACAATAAAATGCAAACATGTATGATTCTGAAGAAATTTCTTGTCGTTGTTTAGTGGTCATTTTTTTTTCAATACCTACCTAGAGAGCAGCTCTATCCAAAAATTCGTGTAATTTATTTAACACGTCTTATTGTTTGAATGGAAAGATAAAATTTTTGCAAGCTGCATTCATTTAAATAAAGTAAGTGGAATAAGAACTTTCTTATTTCTTACGCAGGTATTTCCGATTATTTTTATTAATCTTTCGTGAACTCCAAATTGCTGGTACCTACTTGAAAAATTCTCCTACTTGCTGTGAAGAGGAATATTTAAGAAACCTTAAATTAATATTGCCTATTATATTACGCAAAATGAAAAGTTCACTATATACTTTTGGTTGAAAGGTATAAAGATAAAATAAGCAGATTCGAGTCATTAGGTACCTATTCATTTGTTAGTAAGTACCTTTTTTTAAAAAAGAATTTTCTTTTACCTATCTCCTCCATTTTTGTTCAACACTTCGCAGAAAATTTTTAATGCACATTAGATACCTAATTACATAATAACAACACGAGGTAGTCTGGTAGACTAGAAACGGTACAAAAAAATCAAAATCTTGTTTTCATTGGGTGAATGTGATTAACTCTTATTAAGTGCACTGATTCGTCACTCATGAGTTTTTTAATAAAAAGTGTACCTGTGAAAAAAATTCAAATCAAGTTACTTTACCTACTTAAATTATTCAATTACTAAAGTCAGAAACACTGTGTCTGACACCTGTAGCTATTATGAATATTGTTTGTAGGCGATCGTTAAATTCATTTTCTATTTTTTTTTCAACTGAATAGGTAAGGTTCACCTCAAAACCTGAAAATATTCAACTTCATGTTCATAGTTCATAATTTACTATGAATTACCTACTTACTTAGGTCAATTATTATAATCGCAGAAGTGAGCATAGAAATAAAATAAAATTTATCAACAAAAACTCGTCAAATTTACTCATCAACGTTGAAGTTGAGTGAAACAAAACCACAAAACAAACATTCAAACATTTCGAGTTTTGAACCAATCGAAACGCTGTGCGGCATCAACGCACTAGAATATTGTTGGAAGCGCAACATCGCATGTTTCCTACAATCTCCTCTCTCGCTTTACTAAGGCTCTAGCTTTACAACATCTCTCTCGTGTCGTCGTGTCTCATCACTCTCTCTCTCTTTTCTCAACCATTGGCGTCATGCGTCTTGGCGTCCGTCTGGTTCTCGGCCTGCCTCCCTGTTCTTCCGTGTGATGGTGCGGAACCGAAACGTGCAGCGCGGTATGGTTTCGATGGTTTCAAATGTAATTTGAGTTTTGCGTGTTGCGTTTGCTTTGCTTTTCATTTTGTTGCTGTTTGAGATGAGACGCTTCTATTTTAATTTAATTTGAAATTATCGAGAAATGTTATTTTTGTTTAATGTTAGTGTTTAATTTGTTTCATCAATACCTTTTCTGTTCAAATTTCCATTGATAAAAGTATGTCTTACCTCGTTTTTTACATCGCAGTCACTCAATAATTATTATCATACTTGTTGAAACAACGTGCGTTATATCACCGTAATATAGTAGATGTTTAATTTTAAATCATTATTTTAGATGGTTGAACGCGAATTCGATGATTGGAATCCTCTAGTGGAGGATTACCACGATACCAATACCAATACTTACACAACCGGCGCTGGAGCAAAGTTACCTCCGCATTTACAACCTGCCAGACATGGGTATTAATTTAATATAATATCAATGAATTATTCTGTCAAATTTGCCACTCTTGTTTTAATGCCTTGCATCGATTTGTTTTGCAGTAGAGGCGATTCCGAGCACACGCTGTTTATTCGACCTCTGAGTACGCGGTATAACGAAGTACGTGTAACGTGTATCGATTTACTCACGTAATGAAAAACACAGAAATAAGTTTCGATTACTTTGTTCGTTTTTTTCAGGAATCTCTGAAAAATATGTTCTCCACCTACGGCACAGTTACCGATGTCAGAATTATTTATCCCAAGTTTGATGATAAATCACCGTACGGTTTCGTTACTTATAAATCTCAATCGTAAGTATGTAGAAGATAATCGTCCACTACTTGTGTTAGGTCAGTATAGTACGCATGTGAGGTAAATTCTCATCTCTTTCTTTTGTCATCACCATGTTACGGTTTTTGAAGACTTCGTGAAAGTCTATCGTTCGATACAAAAATAAAATAGTAAATACCACCATTGTAATAGGTAGACGGATTTAACAGTGGAAGGTGGATGACCCATGCAGGGTGGTATATAAAAAAAAACAACAATAAAACATGGGTCGTGTTGTTGCTTTTACGTAATGTACATATCATATGTTTCGTTTTCCTTTTCAGTCCAATGTTTACGACCGTTCTTTTGTGTTTGGAACATCTTTAGAAGGAGCGTATAGTGTACCCCACTTTCACTCATTGTATCTATCGTCCCTTCTTTTTTTACGAACGAACAGAACGAATCGCCTGAATTCGGTATTTGTTATCGAAAATGGTTGATTCTGATTGGTGTGCTTGACTTTTCCTCTTGCGAGCGTTCGTGCGTTATTGCATTTCAACTTGTGTAAGGTTTTATCTCCTCATTCACGTTGAGGTATTTTGAATTACTCGCGTCTACAATATTGTGATAGTCATCGAGAAACGGAATTACTTTTGTTTCAAGTTGTTAATGTATTAGCGTATTGAGCGTACACTTTACTTTCAACTGATCTCGAATTCGTTTATTTGTTGGGTGATATAGTTCGGCGAATGCCGCTATCAGAGCTTTTAACGACGACGACAAATTCGAATTCAAAGTGAACTTCTCCACCGGAAGTAAAACGAACGACAAACCTCCTCGAAGAGGTGATCGTGACCGTGATCGAGATCGTGATCAAGCAAATAATTACAGACAGTAAGTGTATTATTCTTAATACCATGTGATGAAGTTTGGCATAAGTTGAATGAACGTAAACTATATACGCCAACTAATCGAATTCATTTCCTTTTTGTGTGATCTAGTTCGGCGGAGGAAACGAGTACACCATTCAACGATTACGATAAAACCGACGTTAAAGTCAATTTCGCCAAAAGTAAAACGAACGAACGACAATCTCGACATAACGATAAATCGGCTAATCCCGGAAGGTAAGAGTTTCCAGATTGCAGCGACTAATCACCAACTTCTTCATCTACATAAATTGACTGTTGTGATTTTAAATCTTAGATATAACGATTTCACCCCGTCTCAAAAAAATAAGTCGAGTCAAGAATATATTTCAGATTTTAACGAGAATTACACCGATCGAAGTTACGAAAATCATAATCGTCATCAAAGTGAAAAAACTGAACCATTTCCAAGAGCTTCGTCTGTAGTATCTACGTCTTCTTCAACGGCTGTTGATAAGTAAAGTTGTTTTAATTTACTATCTTACCTTAAACCGTGTTTTCTCTCAATTCGTTTTACTTGGTAGGGGATTTGATACCGATCAAAACTATAATTATTCAAGTTAACAAATGTAGTACGTTTGAAAAAAAAAAAAATTCGCTGGGTTTTGCTAACGTTAAATTTTATTTGTATGTTTTTCTCTTTTGCTCTAAATTTTTTGGAACTATCAGTTTTCATTCTTGAAAAGAATATGAGGAATTGGAAAAGAAATCAGAACCGGTTAGTGCAATACAAAGAACCCATGCTTGAAACTTCTTCTAAATACAAACACGTACATACGTAGTGCGTATGAACACAAACACGTGCTTACTACTATGGTACTCTCAACATACCCTCATACCCACCAACAAAAAAAGGTTTTGTAGAAAACTATTTTGATGTTTTATTAGCTTTGTTCTTTTCGCAACTCCGAGTAACTCCGAGCAGCAGTTTGCGTTCTTTTCGCACATTTTTACTCGGAGCAGATCACCGGTAGGCGTTCTTTTCGCAAGGGGTGGAGTAAAAAGAGTAGCACGGAGCAGCTCTTTCTACACCTTCTGAAAAGGAGGTGTAAGTAGAGTAGAGCAGGTTTTGTTGTTTGTTTACAAATTGAATTTTGTATGTATGTTTACTAGTGAATTTTCGATTTGTGTGTTAGTAGTGGTGAGATTTTATTCTATTCTACTCTTTTTCTTCGTTTGTGTTCATATTTTTAGCTACTCTGCATACTCTTTAGGTTCCTATCAATTTGGTCTACCCTACTTTACTTTACTCTACTCTACACTGTACTCGGAGTTGCGAAACTGTACTCGGAGTTGCGAAAAGAACAAAGCTATTGATAGTTCGGCTTCGTCGTATCATGATAATATGTATGATGCGATAAAACGGCGTTCGTTATCTTATCTATTTACGAACAACAAACGTAAAGGCTTATGTTGAAATTTCATGTTTAAACTAGATGTCAATCAAATTTATGTTGGTAGTAGTGGTACTAAAGGTGGCACTGCAATAACTGAAAGACGTTTTTTTTTTGTATCGTACTTTCAGTGCGCAGCGTGCAACTGCTAATATTTTGACGTCGACAAGTGTGTTTAATTTTTTTAGGAACTTCGAAGAGATACAAACTCATAACACCATGATTAAAGTGAGTTTTCGTTAGTCGCGCGAGTTATCTGCGTAATTATTTTGTATTCGAGAGTTTTACTAATTTGGGTTTTTCCCCCTTTGTCTTGTGTAGAAAGAACCGGAAGAAAAACCTGTCAAGGCGACTAGGATTAAACCTATGTTGTGTTCTTTTTGTCAGAAGCTTACGTTTTTCGATTGTAGTATGTGTGAGAAAAGTTTTTGCAATCCCGAATGTGCGTTGAATGGTTGGAAAAACCATACATCACCTAACTGCGTAGAAGTCGCGTAAGTTCAGCATTATTTTGTAGTATTATTTAACGTACCTAGGTTCAGTTCAATGGACGAATCGATTTTTTTTAAAAACTTTCGGTGAAACGTATTAAATGGTGGCTTTTTTGTTCAGAAATTCAGTAAAGTTTAGTTTTATCATGGCTGAATGTGATTTTTCTTTGTTATTTATTCTTTTAAAATATACGTTTCGTTGCAGACCATTAAAGGCTCGCGGACCTGACAGCGTAGCTAACGAGAGAGAATCGAAAGGAGCTCCCGTCAGCAGCAATCAAAACGCCAGTTCTAGCAACGATGTGAAAGAGAAGGCTGCGAAAGAAGAAGACGCTAGCATTTATAGTAACGGAAGTATTAGTTTCACGAACGACTCGAAACCAAAAATATACGCCAGCGATCACAATTCGCCGGGTTCCGAATTGCGCGAATTCACGAATCTAGCGAAAGATTACTGCATGAACGGTAGTAAAAGCATGGAGGATGCGGCTTTCGACAAGTCGAAGTTCAACACCGTATGCGATAATAATTACGATGAAAATTCGCCCAAGGATACGTCTTTCGATGGTCAGGCTGAGCAGCCGGCGTTCTCTAGAACCCATCGACCGTTTGGACAACATAACGAAAGAGACGGCGAAACCGGTGGCAGGGGTTTTAAACACGGTGACAGAGACGGCGCCGCCAATGATCACGCACGTCGACGTTTTAAGCCCCGAGATGATAAAGACGGCGCTAACGATTACGAACGTAGCTCCGGCGGTGCTCGAAATCATGGCAGGGATAGGAATCGTGACGATAGGTCGTTTGATGATAAAGGCAGCTCCGGCGATACTGATCAGAGCTACGGCGGTGGAAGGAATAATCGCGACGGACGTCCCGGATTCGATCGCAGGACGAATTTCAACGATAGAGCGAGCCGGAAACATGACGAGGTGGATAATACCGGCGGTGGCTTCGACAGTGAATCAAGACCCCGCGGCAACAGGCGAAGCTATAATCAGAATAGAAACGACAATAGTGCGAGTCACGCGGATTTTGATAAAAATACCAGTAACGAGTTCACTCCGCAGGTAAAATTGGTCAGTTGGACATTGGTCGGTGCTGTGAACGCTTTTTGATTTCTTATCAATTTTTGTTGTTTTTAGGCTCACAGTTCGTTAGTCGAAAACAGAGAAAGAGATTCGAGACGACAGAGTTCCGGACCAGTAGAACAGAAAGTTTTCAAATTGAATGAAACCCTTCAGGTGAGTATCGTAGGTTTTACGAGCGGCTTCGAAATGTTATCATTGTGCCTAATTTGAGCTTCGTTTTTCACAAACAGGTTACCATTGTGGCGATGGATCAACCTAGAAACACGCATTACGTACGACTCGCCGAAAACGAAGGTACTTACGAAAGCGTAGTGAAGAAATCACTCCACGCGATTTCACCTAGTCCGCTCAACTCGATTTCCAAAGGAATGAAATGTATTGCAAAATATAACAATGAATGGTAAGCGTTTATTTTCGCATAGTCTGTTGTCGCAGCGCTGAAGTCTGTCATGGGGTACGTTTTCTAAAATGAATTTTCATTTTATTTTTAGGCATCGTGCTATGATACACTCTGATAAGCCGATAGGCGTGTTTTTGGTCGATGTTGGACTTGTAACGGGAGTTGACGAACAAAATTTAGCACGTATTCCCGATAATTTACTCGACTTTCGCCCATTCGTACGTATCGTATTTCGCTATCTATATTATTCAATCCGTCATAACTTCGATTTCGATATTCATCTGTGGTTTTTTTCGTTTCAGGCTTCGAAAGTAACGATGCCAAACGTATCTCGAGAAAATGTATTCAAATGGTATAACGAAAACGCCGTTATTTCTATTAAAGCTTTCTCGTTTTCTGAAGTAAGTCCCTATTCGGCTGTTTTTGATTTCGTTACAAAAAGGAACGAGTAATGAAATGATTCGAGTCTCTTCAGGATAAAACCTACATAGTCGACGTAATATCTTTCGAAGAACAATTAGCAGAAGTGCGAAAAGAAAGCGATCGCGGGTCGCAGCCGTCGTCAGTACCTGCAGCAACGCCGACTTCAGCTCCGCCAGCTGAATCGATTGCAAAGGTCGTTAGCAGTGGTCCTAAGTTACAAAGTGGAAAACCAGCTGAAGTAAGTAGTATCGATGTTCGCATTCAATTCTGGAATTTTACTCCATTTACCTAGTTACCTACCTACTAACTCGACGATATTATTTTTTTAGGTCTTAGTGATGCATTGTCCGAATGAAAAAGAATTCTTCGTCTCGTTCAAAGAATCTGCTTACGAATTGGCTGATTTGATGACCTACAAAGACGACAGTACGATGTCGCCTTTGCTAGAAATAAGAGAAGGTGTTTTAGCATGTACGATGTACGAGGGCGAGTTGTAAGTTGACGAGATTTGCTTATTGAAAGCATTTGTTGTATTTCATCTTCGTTGTTTTCTAATGGCCGTTTTTCGAAATCGTAGATGTCGCGCCAAAATCGTGAGTACCGATCCGCTTAAAGTGAATTATGTCGATTACGGTAACGAAGGAATCGTCGAAGCTAAAGCTCTAAAAGTTTTACCCGCCAAATTCATAAATATACCACCTGTGAGATTGACTTCCGACAATTATGTTTTACTGTAATCGTATTATTTTTTACAGTTTATTCGTTTTTGACACAACAGGCTATCAGAATGAAACTCTTTAGCGGAACGGTCGCTTCGAATAATGTAAAAGAATATGAAAGTATCAAAGTCACTCCGATAAAAATGGAGAACTCGACAACGTGGTTAACATTGGTGGGAGAAAAATCGGACGAATGCGCTTCTATAATTAGAGAAATGGAATCGTTATCTTTGTCGGCGACCGAGTCGAAACCAGCTACACCCAAACCTAAAGTAGCCATGGATGTTTCTGTTACGTATCCTGTTTCGAGAAGCGAGTTCTACGGAATACTCAAAAGCGACGTTGCGAAGTTGACTGAATTGAACACGAAACTGCCCGAACTACCACTCGCTGCAGTCCGTTCCATCGAACTGGATAAAACTTACGTAGCTACATTCGAAGGAACATTGTGAGTTGAGCTAAATATCCTTCCTATTGTCCGTTCGTCATCGATCAACTTGATAACGAGTGTTTTGTACGTAGGTGTCGTGCTCGTTTAGTCAGTATCACGCCATTGAAAATTTACTTTTTCGATTACGGGAATACAGAGTCTTGGCAAGCCGAACATTTGTTCGAATTACCTTCCGAATTGCACAACAATCCACCTCCCTTGGTTAGTTTCTTCGAATAGTTTTATCAACGACGCTAGTTTATCTTAGCATTTAATTCTGATTCTTTTTTTTTTTTTATAGGCTAGAAGAATAAGACTGCAGAAAGAAACCGCTGGTGATCTAGAATTTGGAATGGCCGTCAGCTTATCATGGGTAAGTTACGAATTTTTCAATTTCACAGAATGCTGTTGATTTGTTTTCGAGATTAATACGGTCATTTTGACGTAGGACATGGACGCCGAAATATACAGTTTAACGCGCGATCCCACCGATCCACGATCTACAGCGAATCATGACGCAACTGCTTCACTGTCAGGCCAGATCGTAAGTGCCTGATTAAAACAGAATAACTTTAAAAGACTTTAACCTAATCGTAATTTTGTTAATTTTTTCTTAATTGAATCCCAGTCGTATTATTTTTACGCGTGACTTCGGGTTCTTCTGATTTTTTTTTTTTTGTACACGATGAAGTTGATGATTTTGTTAGAATACAGATTATTTTTCTAAAATGTTTGGTTTTTGAGCTTCGAATAAGTACTTCAGTAGTGAGTACATGAGTACGTAGTCCGTACGTATGTTTTTTTTTCTCGCCGGAATACATATGTAAAATGTACGTACGTTGAATTATAAGCCGTCTAAATTAAGAAATAGGTAGGGTGTTACTTGATTTTTTTTGGCTCTTATCTTGGTATGTTGTGTTATTTTAACGTTTCTAAATTATAGTGTATGATATCGTATTGTATTGTCGCAAATTTTAAAGTACAGGAATTCGAGTAAGATTATTCTCAACAATAGAGTTAGATAAGGATAGCGTTATCAGGCTGTATGATCTGAGGTGCGTGTAAATGCAAGCCCAAACCCAGAAACCGGGTAAGGGTATATGGCTCGGTGCGAAATGGCAATAGATAAGATTATTTTTACGAGTTAAAAATGCAAGGGATCCCAAAGTAGGAATTAATCGCGATCTAAAGAAAATATACAACTGGGAACTAGTTTGGTTTTTCGTAGCTTCAAAAATGACCAATGACTGGCTCTTCTAATGGTTATTTGGTGCGTAGGTTAACGTCGTGGCGGCATTGGGAGATTCGAATTACGCGGTTATTTTAGAAGAGAACCGAATCGTGTACAAGTATATCAATGGGCAAATTAACGACAACGTTGGTCAGTTATCGAAACCGAAAAAAATCGCTATTAATGAAATGTGTCTGGCAATTTACGAAGATGAAAATTGGTGAGTAACTGAGTACATGGCATATTGCGGTGTGATCTTCTATCTATTTTTTTTTAATGCTCGCTAGAAAATAACTTCGGTATTGTGGGTTGCGAAAGTGTGAGGAAGTAGTGTAGATTTTGTTATAGAGATGGTCTAATAACTTCGAAATTGTAGCTATGGGTGTGCTTATTTTTTTAGATTTTTTTTTTCATTGCCAGCGGGTTCAACTAGAATATTAATTTTATTTATAACGAAACCGATTAGAGGAATGCAGATGTTTTCGTTCAAAAGACAAGTAAGCATTGCTAGTGTTCATGTCCGTCATGAAAGTTTAACAAGTTTACAAAACTTACAAAAGTCACTATGCATATCTCTTGTATCGGCTTCGAGCCGACTTTTTTGCAAGTATAGTTTTTTTCTCATGTTTCTGAGAAAAAATGCATCTGATTTTCATTTGAAAATTTATGCTTCATTAATATTCGATGAAAAACCTCGATATTTCTTTCTGAAATGAAAATTGGCACGTCCAGGAACTTTGAATTTAAAATTGAAAACGATGTAGAATATTTATAAAGATTGAAAAATTTCCTTCAGTAGTCGAATTCGATATAAAGTGATGATTTTCGAATGATAATGGTATTGGATTTCTCGAGTCAATTCAACTAACGTCGACATTCTGATCTGAAACTGCATCAAATTAATTTCATCGCTTTTTTGCTTTACTAGGGCCCTTGGGCCCTCGCTTATGGCTTCACATCTTCACTACAGGCTACGCATTTTGAAATTTTGAGAAAGATGAAAAAGAACTAACACTGGTAAAGGTAGGTAATCAAATTCCTGCTCCCGAACTTATAATATTCGAATCCGATTCCCGCCGAACGTATATTTCTCACTTTTTTTCGGTAACACTGTATTAGAGTATCCCCATCCCCAACGCGCAACGCATCCCTTTTCAACAGTATTACCAAAATAAGAAATGAAAAATATCCCGTTTCAAGTGGAATTTTCTGTTTCAACTTCATTCTTCACTGTTCATTCCTTCCTTCTTAGACCATTTAGAATTAACATAGACCGCGCTTAGTGATAAAATCGTGTTCCAACATTATTATATT
>FIZT01011158.1:0-18357 GCA_900065295.1 Paracoccus marginatus | reverse complement strand
AAACCGCAATGGAAAATTCTCAAAAATACGACGATAAAATGGCTATAACTCGAGAGTGGAGGGGTGTAGGGGTCCAAAATTTTTTGGGGAACGTTTTTTGGTCAAGGCACATCACCTAAGGTGCATAAGAGCCCAAAAGCTTTGGGGGCAGCAACGACCCCCTTATTCGGCTATGCCCTTTGTGGGGAAAATTTTTCATCATTCTACTTCCTTCCGAATCGAGACACCAATGATAGGCACTATAAGAAAGGAAGATCAGAGAACGTAATTTACAAATTGATTTATTTCGAATTATCAGCTGATTACGATAATAGATGTGGCAACGCGGCAGAAGTACCTTCTTAAGAGCTTAAAATTTCTCGATAAAAGTTAATCGATAGGATTAAACTGAAGGATAATTAAAAATAAAAACCAATTTTGCGTAGCCGTTGAATTTCGATATGGCCCAAGTTTCGTTAAAAACCAACGATGAAAATTTTAATGAAAATTTCATCACCGAACAAACTAAATAGTACCTACGTAATTTCGTAGCACCTTAATGCTTTCATGAAAGAGAGGTTGGTATAACTAATTATTCCAATTAGCGCTCTATTGAAGTACGAGACACGTTTTATAAGCGAATTACCAATAAAGAGCTTGTCATTAGGACGATGAATGAAAATTACCTTCAGTTATACGTCAATATACGCTGAATATTCTTAACAACTCTTCACTCAGGCAGCTTTTAATATCTCGGCAAACCTGGAGGTGCTGCACTAACTGTAAATTCATACAAAAATAGCCAATTAGTCTGGGTAACGAGGTACGTTTAAAATACTTAAAATTCAAGTTCGTAACTAAGCTTAATTTAGCTGGGGAAAAAAAATAAGATGAAAATAGATAAAATAGGTATACATATAATCTACTAGATAATTTAGGAACATAATCTATACGCTAATTTTAATAAAAAAGGTAACTTCAACTTCATATCGGAACCCAAAACGACCAATAGCCTAAGCGTTGATACATGCAACCGACACAATTTTAAATAGCCTAAAGTTAACAGCATAAATGCTCGATATTTATACAATTTACGTGTTAATTAACGTTTCAAATTCGGTCTTACGTATTTTATTTATTTTTTTTTCATATCGTTTTCAGCGCGTGTATTTACAACATTGTAATGAATTTAGAATTTAGTTGAAGTTACCTTGGATTTGGGAAAAAAATGATAATACCTGAAAAGCGGCCACAGCAAAGTTGATTTTCAAGCATGTGCATAAACAAAGCAGCAGATACAGAGAAACATGCTTTTTTCAAAATAAAGCATTAATGTCACACAACAACCTTGTTGCAGACTGCATTACAACGAGCAAGTAGTGATTTACTCGACAACCAACTGAACTTTAGTCTGTTTCCAGCGGGAATCGAATCAAAACTCAATACAATGAAATGAAAAGCAAATTACGTTACATTTTACAATAATGAAAAAAAAAAGAATAAAAAAATACGAAAAACGAATCACATTTTTTTAAAAAAAAAAAGCTAAACACGTATTTTGTGGCGGTGGTTTATATATCCGTGTACCATAGACAGCAATACCATAAATCTCCTTGTTAAAATCTAAAAAAACCACGCTAATTATAAATACGATATTGTGACGTCACCGAAAAAACAACTATACGTCCTGTAAAATGCAATTAGATATGAGTTCATGAAAAAAAAAAAAGGTAGGTAATAGGTAGGTTATTCCACAACAGCTTCTTTGAATTGGATAGGTAGGTGTAACTATGTAAAACATCACAATAATTATACAAGGGCTGGTAGGACGGTAGGACTAGGAATACGCTACCGCAAGCTCTACTCTTCGTATATATACATCCGTTCTCTCATCTTTAATCTAAATGCGGCAACGTCGCATATCCTAAAATATTCGAATTCGGGTCATTTCGAGCTAAGTTCGCGCCAGCCTGAAATAAGACTAATCAATTTATCACATTTTCAGATGAATTATCTTATCGAAGAATTCATTTATCTCTCTAATGTCTTCATGATGTTTGCACAGGGGAGGAGAGGGGATTATTCCATATCTACATCTACAAAGTATCAATATTCTTTTTTTTTTTTTCATGTTCAGCTCGTTCCTCAGAATTGCTCGGGTCTCAATGCGTAACTTTTGCTGTAAAAAAGGACTTCCTTAAGGATTAGAAACATAGAAAGGGTCAATGTGTCAGTGATGTGTATCACAATTTCATAAGTGGGTACTCATTTTCACCATAACGTATAGAAACACCCGAACTCGAGTGTTTTCGCCATAGAGTGCGAAATTCGCCTCTACAATGGATTATTGGCAACGCCGCAACGTGGCGCAAATTCGTTACCTAGCTACTTTATCGAGATGATTTTCTCATGGGTACTATGAGGGGGTCAAAATCTAACGATCGTAGGTTTCTTTACGCTAATAAAGTATACGTTTTGCCGAGTTTTGTCACCGCGGCCGATAAGAAAGGACCTCTACACTCTAGACAAATTACAACTCGGTAAACTCTCTCGTCTTACTGCATCGTAAACTATATAAATACCTAGGTAGGTATTGTCTACAGGCGAGTATGAACCCCAAAGGAGGAGCAGTGTGATAACACAATGGTTAAACTTACGATGGTTATCGTTCAAAAGGTAATGATTGATGTTCCCCCGAAGACTATAGCCGGCGACTTGGACGAGACCGACGGTGTAGGTTGATTAGTGGAGGACACTTGTTATCACCGTTAAAGTTCAACAGCTGCGTGTAAAAGTTCTTACATCATTTACAACACACGAGTTCCTTCAAGTACTTCATCAATCTTTCGTTAACGTTTTGCGATCGCAGCACGCAATCCGCGGCCAGTATCTTATATTATCATGTTTGCCAAGTTCGGATAAATTGCGCGTTTTTCAACGTTAGGTACTCGTATAAATCGACAATTCGCGTGTTACTACCGGCTCCTCCGCCCTTCCGAAAAATAATATAAATACTTATAAATCTCCGATGCAGTGTAGGTATGTATGTGTGTGTGTGCGATAGGATGGGCAGTGATTAATGGACGAATTACAATATTATTATGATGTTTACTTTTTGCATATTCAGACTCCGCAAGAGGTGTTTTGGCAGAGGTTTTCAGTCTCGTACCTTTAGACGATCGATTCAAATGAAATATTGGTCGATTAGCTAACAGATTTAGGAACTTGAAAACGAAATAACTTCATCTTTCAACATTGTACTCGTATAGGTGGATGGACAAACTCTATAGAAAATGCATTTTTTAAAAACTCGTTCGATTCCGAAAATTGAAAGAGACAGAGAGTATTTTTTTCCGCGAAATTCATCTCCAATTTCTTCAATTTCAAACACATTACCATCAAAATTCTCCTTTTGCAAGGCTGAAATGCCACAACCAAAACACCCAGTATGTACAGTGATCAAATCAATATTACATATTAAGTAAGACTACGCAAAAAGCAACCATCAGTTAAATTTGAGCCATTTGCAGTGAAAAAATACCACACCCAAGGAGAGTAAGGATCGTGTGTCGTATTTATAAAAAAAACATGGTTTTTTGCTTCAGTCGCTAAATACGCCATACAGAAGCGGCAAAAACAACAACGCGAACCTGGACACGAGAATAGGAAATTCTGCATCACATACTAAGATGTCTACCGCGCGGCAATATTTATGTTATGGCTTTATATTAGTTCATGAACGAAAACAAGCGATACGTATAGGCTTGTAAGAGAAGTTTTTAATTCGTATAGCACTACACCTTAGGAATAAGCTCACTGTAACCCATCTAAAAAAGTATAGAAAACGACGTCTTTATAGGAATAAAAAAAGAGGTGTGTAGAGGTATGTCATGTAACTATAAACACAAGGATCAGTGCGCCAGCACCTTAATTCCATGGCACTCGGTATTGCATTAGGTATTTTGGTGAAGGCTGGGAATGAATATAGAAAATCACGTTAGACTAGTACCACTTCTATACAGGAAAATACTAGCCAAAGAAAAAGAGAGATAGATATAGAGACGAAAACGTAAAAGCGAATGATATGGTATACTTTGAAAAAAAAAAATATAAACTCGATTATTATGAACATGCATTTTTTTTTTTTATACTCACATAGCGTACATAGGTAATAAAATACTGGTACATGTGTAATAAAAGCTTTTCAATATTATCGTCAAACAAATCAAACAGAAGCCGAGATGAGATATACATTTGCAGCAAAAAAATAAAATTGAAAAAAATAAATAAAAATGAAAATCAACAATAAAGGACTCGAAATTTTCGGAAGAATTAAAAATTTTCTAATACGAAATAAACTGCGTCACCTCTACAAGCCAAGCTTTTTAATATTTCACGTATTTACCATAATATAAATTCGTTTGTAAATTATCGTACGTACATATTTATTATAAAGCTAAAAGCGTGCATTAAAAACCCATTTTCCAGAGAAAAAAAAAAATGGCCGACGTTTTTTCATTTTTTCGTAAACAATAAATGTTAAGAAATTTTTCAATTTACACGCCCGTTTCCGCGCATCGACTCTTCTCAAGCATAGGTACTACGTACCACACACTTTGTTCACAGGAGAAAGTAAAAAAAAAAAACTTGGCAACCACTACGAGGAAAAATAGTGGAAATAGAGACTTATAACTAGACAAACTATTCGACGGAATAAACAAAAGAAAAAAAAAAACACAAAGGTCAAACATCTACGAGAGTAGATGATGCGAGGAATGAACACTCGAGGGTCATAAATCGTTCGACGCCTACTACATACGTTTTTTCATTTCAATTTTATCACATCTCCGGACGCATAACTCTTGCTATTAATACGACAATAGGTAAATTAATTACCACTAATTGAACGTATTTAACAAATTATTTGAGAAAAAAATCACTAATTTTTCAAAAATTAATTATCAGAATAGCAACAGTGAGGGATACCTTCAATTGGAAAAAAAAAATTGAACCACGACGCGCGACGCCTCGACATCATAGAAAAATTTTTGCAACTAATCTCCGAAATCAAAGATGCCAAATTTTGAAACTTCCACCGTTACCACTACAACGAAAAAAAAATGGAACATTTTAAATCCTTCGTAAAATATAAATCATTCGTGCTAAGAATATAACTCCCTTTCAAGACGCATTTACCCGTAAAAAAATTAAAAGAAGGTTTAGATTTCGCAAATGCATATCAGATCTCGTTTACAAGAGAGACAGAAACTGAAAATAAAATTTGAAAAAAAAAAAAGGAAAAATAAAAAAGTCACCTAAAAATTTGTCACTGGCATTATACATAATAAAATCTAACATTAAAATACTGCTCAGCAGTTATTAAACATTATTAAAATAGTTCAATAATTTAGTACACATACGATAGAATTCCATACGCTAATCGTGCAATTCAAAAGGTAAATAATATTGAAATTTTTAAAGCCAATATAGACAAATATAACACGAAACGTATAAACAGTATACACGGAAAAAGTACAAAATTACACATCAAAAAATGTACACAAGCTGAAGAAGGTATCTGTAGTAGTACTTCGGTAACCAAGTAGGCCTACCGTGCTCATGAAAAAAAAAACCTCAGCCATATACATTTTTAAAAAACAAAACGAAAAAAAAAAATATTGGGACAAAAAACCTCGTTCATATCGAATGCAAAAATCGCTACCTAAATATTAAAAATCGAAATCGTATAACCTTAGACTACAAACGCTATCACAGTATACGTATGAAACTTGTGTGCAATGCATGTTTTTCTCTAAAAACAGGTAAAAAAAAACTTCTTGCGAAATATTTACAAAAACACGTAACGATTTCTGCATTCTGTCGTAAAATTAGGACGAAAAAAAGGAGAAAAATATTAAAAATACGTCACTATGCTAAAAAAAAAAATTATCAATTAAATTGTTATTCACGATTATGTACCTAACAGAAATGCATTATAAGAACGTTTGAAATCCAAATAATAGAATAAAAGCTTAAAGAGAAAATAGAAAGCTACAAATCGATTACTCTACAGATGAGGAAAAAAAAACACGTAAGTTGGTAGATAGTTTACTGCTTGGAAAGTTTTCATTTTAATAATGGATTTTTTTTTTTTTTTGGTAGTGGTGTAATGTAAGGTTCGTCTTTTGAAGTTAGTATAAGTACGTACGTTTTTTCCACCAATGTTTCTTTTGCCGAGTTTTGCTAAAATCTCTAAGCTGGGGTAAATTTGATAGAAATGAAGAATCTATACGGTCGTTTAATTAAAATATTATATGGTCGTTTTGCCGCTCGAGAATTCAGTCCATTGATCACTCTGTTTTCATACTAACAGTGTCCTCAAATATTGCGTGGGGTTAATCGTATTCCCTAACTTGATGGGGGGAATAAAATCAACACAAACTTAATCAGACGACTCAATTCTCAGTCATCACTTCTGTTCCTTACCATTGAAAAGCTTTTATTACACTGTTGACCAGCCACAGCAGAACCTTCGCAATATCTGCTCGGCTCCTCCCACTTCTAATTACAATTACCACTCGACCTGCACAAGGCGACTTAGGCTCCTCCTTTTTCTATTATACACATATCGCGACCTTTACAACACCTATTAGGCTCCTCCTACTTTTACTATAATAATCACTCGACCTGCACAACGCGACATAGGCTCCTCCTTTTTCTATTATACACATATCGCGACCTTTACAACGCCTATTAGGCTCCTCCCACTTTTACTATAATAATCACTCGACCTGCACAACGCGACTTAGGCTCCTCCTTTTTCTATTATACACATATCGCGACCTTTACAACGCCTATTAGGCTCCTCCCACTTTTACTATAATAATCACTCGACCTGCGCAACGCGACTTAGGCTCCTCCCACCATAATTTACCCGCATCGCATCCCAATCATCAACTGAACTCATTTTCCACTCTGGTTTCTTTTCTTCAGGAATTTGAACCCAAACGATCGTTTCTTCAGCAATGGATGCAGTTTCAAGCCAAGCTAGACAAAAGAGACCGCTTTGTAAATCGATTCAGAGCCATCTTCATCAACGCAGGATCTATTAATAAATAATTGGAGATCAATGGCAATCCTCGAATCATTCTGGAACAGCGTAAGACCATCTTCTAGCATCCAGCACTAATAAATCCGCTTCAAGCTTCACCATTTGGCACCAAGCAGCCTCTTGAAAATTTTAACCATCTCTTCCAGTAGGTAGGTATTTATAACTTTGATCAATTTCACGAAATCTTCAACGCTCAACTCTCATTTGAACCACCTCACTTTTACCATTTTTATCTCACAAACGAGGTCAAAAAATATGCTCCGAGAACAAGAGAAAAAACTTTAAAATAACTCGCGTGAAAGTCATCAATTCTCGTAATATAAAAAACGTTTCATTGGGAAAAGGTCGCAATGGTGCTTCTAAAAGAGCAAAAGGGTACAGGTACACAGAAATCACATTACTTTATAACGACATGTGTGATACTAACAGACATGATACATACATACAAGTAGCCATCGAACACAAAATACGTCGAACATTGCCATTTAGAAAATATCAAAAGCGACAACTATATACGTAAAATAGCGTAAAGCTCTTGTACAACACCTCACCCATACCTCTTCTCATTTATCAGGCTGCGCGTGAAAGTCTATCTCATGGTAAAAAAAAAAAATAAAAAATAAAAGTATAGGTACACGAAACCAATACAAATACATCGGCAACAACACAATACGGTGTACGTGTATCGGAAAATGTACGTAATAAGTAAGCGGCGTAAAAAGAAAGAAAACTTTTCGCATATGTAATAATATGTTAGTATTGGTGGTACTTTCTCATTATTTTTAGCAAAACTGCGGTAAAAGACTGAACCATAACCGCTGCTATGTGCAAGTAAAACAAAAAAATAAAATACAGAAAAAAAACAACCCAATAAGACCGAACCTACGTAACACACTATTTCAACGCCATTAAAAGGGAAAAAAATGCAACTGAAAAATATTTTAAAAACACTTTCAAAAGAACATAAAGCTTCGCTAAAAATGTAGGGTAATATTTCGAATTCATGAGAAAAAAATCCACGCAGAATGATATACAGTAAAATGAACGCGCAGCAGTTGGAAAAGATTTATTCGGGTGAAGATTTTTTTCCAAAATACGTGTACGTGTCGTGATTTAACTCTATCCATTTTAAAAATCATTAAAAATATTAATTTAAAAGAGGAAAAGATAGAAAAAAACAGCTAAAATACGAAATGATTCGTACTAAGGAAAAAATATCATCAAAATGTTGAAATTTCATTCGAAAATTTTTACACTATAGGTAATCATTCTCGCTCGTTGGGAGAATCAATAAAGGGGGGGGGGCTATATACAAGTAACATAAAAATTCACGAAAGTCTTTAACATCTTCCTTTTTTTTCTTCTTGAAAAAGAAATAATAATTATAAAGAAAATATATCATTACAAATAAACGTATTTTTTTGCAATCATCGTCCCGTATTATTCAATGTTTCGAATCAAATGAATAAATAAAATATACATTATCATAAAAAAAAAAAAAAACAAACGAAAAAATCAAAAGTCATTAACAACACGCGCACAATTACAAACAACAAAAATAACAAGGTATAGTAAAGGAAGGGATAAGGATGAGGAGTAGGAGGAGGTAGTAGATGTGTGCGTGTATAATGAAAATGTGCGAGTAATGAAGAAACAATAATAAAATTTATTCGAGTACAAAAAAAAATAAATTACGCTTCTTTTTTCTCTTTTTTTTTTTTTTTTTTTTTTTAACTGCTTCTTTCGTATACGTAGGTACTTGGATACATTACCAAGGTATCTACTAGGTAAAGGACGCGGACGTGGTCGCGTTGGCCATGCGTACCATACGTATGGTACGTGGCGATGCGATACGACACGTATCAAACAATCTCGTCGCCGATTTGTTTACTCGAATTTAATCCGAGCCAGATTAACAGATGATAAAAAAGATAAGAATAAATTATGAAACATTTAAATCATAAATTTTCAAAACCACCGTCCACAATTTTGTACCTACTGCGAAGTTATACCTACCTAAACGGAAAAAAGGTGTTTGGAGTAATTTTATCGAGGAAGAAAATTTCATATTCGATGAAATCTTTGGATACGACTCGATGAGTGTGAGGACTGAGGATGGAGCCACATCGCACGCTTATGAATATGCAAAAAATCTTCATTCGTATGGCCGTGAGTCGCGCACATAATGCTTTTAATGTCTTTATATACCGGTGCGGTAATTACGAGAAAATGTATGGATAATTTTCCACGCCACGTTAACGTTATAGTGCGCGCGGTGTAGTTTTAATTTAAAGACTTTTTTCGTATACTCCTTCACACCGCCACGTTTCGCCTCGCCTGTACGTACGTATATCGCCATTCTCAGCGTCTATAGGGTATTATCAAGTTGCGCGAATCGTTGACCTTTCAGAAGCACCATAGTCGCTGCAAAGTTACATGTAGTCGCATTGGAAAATCATAGAGTGAATACGATTAAAAGTAATACTATACCCAAGTAGGCATGTAGAAAGAATGAAAAGAATTCAATTTTTACACCCTATTTTCAGAAAAAAAAAAAAAAAAATTACTGAAACATCGCCGGTTTAAAAAACCTTGAATTTAGAAATTTGACTAGAAAAATGCCAAAAATCGAGCAAAACCTAAAACAGGTCAATTCAGGAAAATCGAAAAATTTTCAAATGTTGACAAATTTTAAAAAATTGAGGCATTTTGAAGAATTGGTAAATTTTGAAAATTGTTGAATTGTGAAAAATTGACGAATTTTAGAGAATTGAGAAATTTTAGAAAATTGAGAAAACTGTGATATTTTAGAAAATTGACGAATTTCAGAAAATTGACAAATTTTGAAAAATTACCGAATTTTGAAAAATTGATGAATCGGAAAAAATTACGAATTTTGAAAAATTGAGAAAATTAACGAATTTGAGAAAATCGACAAATTTTAGCGAATTGACGAATTCAAGAAAATTAACGAATTCTGAAATACTTATTGACAAACTTTGAAATTCTGAAAAATTGACAAATTTGAGAAAATTGACGAATTTTAGCAAATTGACGAATTTTGAAAAATTGGCAAACTTTGAAAATTTGAAAAAGTTTGAAAAATTGATGAATTAGAAAAAATTACAAATTCTGAAAAATTGGCAAATTTTAGAAAATTGACGAATTTGAGAAAATCGAAGAATTTTAGCGAATTTTAGAAAATTAACGAGTTTGAGAAAATCGACGAATTTTAGCGAATTGACAAATTTTAAAGAATTGAGACATTTTAGAAAATTGAGAAAACTGTGGTATTTTAGAAAATTGACCAACTTTGAAAAATTGATGAATTGGAAAAAATTATAAATTCTAAAAAATTGACAAATTTGAGAAAATCGAAGAATTTTAGCAAATTGGCGAATTTCAGAAAATTAATGAATTTGAGAAAATTAACGAATTTTGAAAAATTGACAAACTTGGAAAAATTGAAAAATTTTGAAAATTAATGAATTGGAAAAAATTACAAATTCTGAGAAATTGACGAATTTTAGCGAATTGACAAATTTTAGAGAATTGAGACATTTTAGAAAATTGAGAAAACTGTGGTATTCTAGAAAATTGACGAATTTTGAAAAATTGATGAATTGGAAAAAATTACTAATTCTGAGAAATTGACAAATTGTATAAAATAGACAAATTTGAGAAAATTGAAAGATTTGAGAAAATTGACGAAGAAATTGGTAAATTTTAGAAAACTGACTGTTACAAAACTGAGAGGAATTTTAGAAAATCGACAAATTTCAAGAAGTTTAAAAACTTTTAAAATGGTGAGCAATTCTTCAAAATTTTAAAAAACTCCACGCCTGAGAACCAACCCTCACACTTACCCTCCTCCTAGGCCATTAATGAACAGACCACTTACAACAGACAAATTCAAACGAATCAACGAAACCAATAAAATTAAACACAAAGTGAAACCAAACAGACGTGAAAATCCTTCTTAAAATGGCTATCTCTATTTTTCATGCATTTTTAAAAACGTAGGCCTACACCACCTTCAATTCGAATGAGCCAACCGTAAAACGACTCGCTAAAAGATTTCGAGGTCATCCACAGTCCACACACTCGTCGCACACGACGTTCATTAAAGACGTGGCATGGCATAGTGTCCAGCCCATACAGAAATCCGATACAAAAATCATTAAGAACTTCCAAATAAAGCGCACCGCGTCGCTAAACTTTAAAGAAAGGGAGAGAAAAATATTGAATATGCTTTTCTTTGAATGCGCCGTTTAACCTATGACAAGACGTAAAATAAATCAACATTTAGTGCTGTTCGCATTGTAGCATATGAATCGAACGGCGGAATAATTTACACATAATGCTTCCGTGTATGGAAGCCGTCGGCTCACTAACGTTTAAAATAATTACCTAGTGAAAGCCAATACTAATTGATGTTTTCATTTATGCCATACTACACATTATACACACACACACCGAACACTCGATAGTCTCTAATACCTACCATAGAGTCAGGCATTCTTGACAACTCGTGTTAAGTATACAGCTGAGAGTAGCCACCGCGTCTCGACGTATATAATTTTCAAATTTTCAAGTTCAACTTAATATTGTAGGTATAGGATAGTTTCGGTATAGGTTTCAGTATTGTAATCGGAGTAAATATTCCATAATTGAAGGTTCTCTCTCAGTATAGAGATATATTTACCTACCTATACCTATGCATACCATAAGCGAATTGAAAAGTCGACTGCTCATCAGGTTATAAGTACGTACCTATGTCATTACGTATACTACCTGATTCGTAAATTTCTCACTGATTTGACGTTTTGTATACACGATTTTATATTATGTATGATACAAAGTATACCCCTACACTTGTTCTGATAAAGTAATACAACTTGATTTTTTTTTTTTTTTTTTCATTTCTTACTAAATGATTTTTATCGTCTCATCAAAAATGTTCTAATAGTGAGACTAATCAGATAGTAATTGGTTTATTAACACGTTTAAAAGTAATTTTATTCGTGTTCAATGAAAAAAGAATTTTTATTAATCGGATTACCGAAGGCATTTGCATTTTAACACGACTCCCATCTCGTTCCCATCCCAATATACACTAAAACGTACACACGTACGATAGTTCGACCGAAAATGAACGAATAATTGACGACTGGTCTTGGCGCTTCCTTTTTTATACTCGTCCACGCCGCATCCCAGCATTACCGCGACAACACCCTTGATGTACCACATGAACAGATACTATCGTTATTATACACTGTAGCAACATAAATAACCTAAATGAGCCACTTTGCGGTCTATTTTTAACGGATCTTTTACTTTTTTTTTTCCATATTTGATGATCGGTTCCCGCGAAGCAATGTAGTTTTCTCTCTCTCTCTCCCTCTTTTTTTTTTTTATTTTTCTTCGAACACATTCGGCTACTTTATTTGAAAGACGAGTAGCTCTCGCTGAGAATCTGGGTTCAAAGATACCTGCGTGCTGTTTACATATACGTACAAATATCGATCACAACAGCGGTCGCGCGTTGTACGTGCACGTCAGGATATCTTCCTATACCTACCTACCTACCTACCATATGTACCTACATACGCAAAGATATACTCTATACAGAACACACATACCTACTGTGAAATATGAACCGTTGAGAGTACTAATAACGAAGTCGATAAAGGTGAAAAATTGTCGTTAATTTTTTTACGATTTTCAACCGATCATACGGACGATGTTTTCATCCGCAATAGATTAATTTTGTGTTTATGGTCTGAAGAAATTTTTAATGAGTTTTTACTCGTATACTTCAAAATATTATTATGATGAACGGTTCGGTTGACTCCCCCTCTCCCCCCTTACCTAACGCTTCTCCGAGCCTATATCCGTACGCTAACTTTGTATAGAAACCGGATGATCTATAATGAAGAATTCATCAATGACTGTAGTAAAGATGCCGGGGCATCGTTCGCCCGGTCATAAACGTTATCGCAGACGGATTGCGGATATACCTATACGTGAAGTCGAGAGATGACCCGTTGTATACTTGCTTCAAAAGTTGGGGAGTAGGTACGTAGTGAAATAAAATACTCGAATGAAAGAGCTCTGATGTGGTAAGAGGGATCAAATCGAGAAAAAGAAATTGTAAAAATGCTTATCTGTACTGTACACGCCTATAAGAGAGTTTTTCGGCTGCAGGTGGAATTTCGTCAAAATTTTCATGCCATTCGATTTGCCTCAGTATCAAAAAATATAGTTTTAGAATGAGGAAGAATTTTTTACCTCATCATACTCTGAGGCTGGAGCCTCGAATAATGGCATTTTATAGAATTATATAAAATGCTATCTCAACCAGTTTTTCTCAATCTTGGTTCACGAGAAGATATATACGGGAGGGGGGGGAGGTCGTGATTTTTTCATCACTTTCAAAGTACTCAATTGGCCATAACTTTGGTTTTGAGCATTCAGGATTTTTTTCAAAAATTTTGTAGCTCGTTAGTGATACTAAAAAGTCTAAATCCCCCTCTCAGTTTAGAGACCAATTTTGATTGAAAAATTTTCCATCCAAAACACGTCAGGTAGGTACGTGGTACTCATTTAGGTATATTCTCCTTACACCAAAGAAGTTTTATTTAATAAATTTGTTGAAAATTAAAAAAATATGAAAATTGTTGGAGTATTCAAGCTCTAAAATTCTAAAAAAAAAAAGAAAACGAATATTTGAAAGAAAAATACAAACCTACAGGATTTTTATAAAAATTTTAAAAAATTGCAGAGTTTGCTTGAAAGTTGTTGAAAATTGGATTTTAAAAATATCAATTTTTTTTCAAATTTTGTTTAAAAAATTACGTTTAAAAAAATTGTTCAAAAATTTGAAAACCATCAAAAAACAAAAATAAGTGCAGATCAAAAGTTTTAATTTCTTCAAAGTCAAAAATTTACCTTTTATTTTTCAAATTTTCCAAAAAAAGAAAAAAATTTTGAAGAATATTAAATGATTATAAATTTTTCCGAATTTCACAGCGTTGAAAAATTTAACAATTTTTGAAAATTCGACAGTTTTGGAACATTCCTGAAAAGTGTGACGATTTTGAAAAATTTTACGATTGGCAATTTTAGGAAAATTGTTAATGATATGCAATTTCAAAAATTTTGAAAAAAAATAAAATTTCACAATTTCCCACAATTGAGCAATTTTTGAGAATTTGAAAGTTTTGGAAATAAAAATTTAACAATTCTGAAAACTTTGAATAACGATTCTGAAAAATTTTATTGAAAAATATGGAAATTTTGAGAAATTGACGTTCAGGAAATTGATGTAAAAGTTGAGAAAAAATTGATAGTTTTACAATTGTGAAAATTTTGAAATTTTTGAAAAATTTGGCAATCCTGAAAATTTTGACAATTTTGAAGAATTTGACATTTAAAAAATACTAAATTGTCCAAAATAGTAAAATCATAAATTACCTCGTGGATAACTTTTTTTTTGGAATTTGATTAACTTTTTTCATTTTCATTTTAATTTTATCATTTCACTTAAAACTTTACTTTTGATAATTTTGAAAATTTTAATATTTTTGGAAAATTCGTCAATTTTGAAAAATTTGGCAATTCTGAAAATTTTGACACTTTTTAAGAATTTGACAATTTTTTAAAATGCTAAATTATTGTGAAATCATACATTACCTTATTGATGAATTTTTTCTTCTTTTTTTTTGGAATTCGATCAATTCAATTTTTCAATTTTAATTTTAATTCATCATTTCACTTTAAACTTTACTAAGTGCTCCAAGAAAAATGTCAGGGAATCGCTCTATAGAGAAAATCTGATGTCTTCGCCCACGTATTTGTATACTAAATATATTTAAAACAGTTTCAACCTCAAAGTCGAATTTTTTCTTTTACTTGTCTTTCTTACTCAACTGGAAAGTAAAAAAAAAAAAAAAAAACTATCCGAATAGGTACATCTTTTGATTCCCAAACTGCAGAGCAGACTCCAACAAAAGTGAAACGAACACCAATTACCAAAGCATAATACGCGGATAGGTATCGATTTCTACACAGAAATTCGGTCTTTGTTAAAGATAATTTTTAAAATATTCCAAATTACATACCTTCAGAGGTTAAACAACTATCGACGGATAATTACAGCTCAGCAATTATATCCTACACGATGAATGGATCGCGCCGCAATAGAAAATATTCGAATATGCGAAGCGTGATGGATATAGACGGAGAATAACGAAACCAAAAGTTTCCAAGAAACTGTTCGCTTTTCAATTGCTGACCCTCTGCTATATACCTGAGCACTTTTTTCTCATTTTAACCCTGGAACAAAAAAAAAAAACACAAAAAAACATTTAGAATACCTTTACACTTTCTGCTATTGTAGGTACACACGATGATACTCCCTCAGCACCCCTCGACTAAGGTAATTTAATAGCCCCGAGAACGTTGTACTTATTACACCTAGTTCTATTAATATGTATAGCTTTATTTTTTTTTTGTTCCTTTCTTCTCTTCTCTTTTCTATACAAAACAGATATGAATTAAGCAAAGCCGCGCGTTTGTTGGTTGAATTTACAGACGGAAGTTAAAATGCGCTTTAACACGCAAATACTTAACTACTAATGACGGGTAGCCGAAGTTTTATTAGTTTCGACCAAGATCTCGTTTTCAGATAAAAACCAAGAGTGA
Source organism: Paracoccus marginatus (assembly GCA_900065295.1). Lineage (NCBI taxonomy): Eukaryota > Metazoa > Arthropoda > Insecta > Hemiptera > Pseudococcidae > Paracoccus > Paracoccus marginatus. The sequence continues at coordinate 2,561 of FIZT01011158.1, read as the reverse complement.
ACAGAAACCGGGTATACGCCGAGTGTTCGGTCGGCCCTGATGATGGTATAGGTTAAAGTATATAAGAGAGATACATCTATAAGGTGTGTGTATATACGAGCCATACACGATTACTTATATACTAGGTACCCAAGTAGGTACATTACATACGTACATGCACACAGCACACACGTACATAAGAGACGTATTTAACTATTATATGGAGCTAAAAAGCGCACGACCGCAGAAGTCTGTAATAACGTTTTCATGCGCCTTTCTTTCGTATCGTATATTATGCACACCATACTCCGACTCTCAAAGTCCGTCCTTTCTTCTTCACTTCTCCTACTCGCGCGCAGCTAACTCTCTCGAAATTGTTAGGTCTGGTAGCGCGGCGGCGCTAGCACTTTATAATAAAGAAGAAACGTGTGAATCAACTAATTGCCGATGATAAAAACGATAATAATAGTTTTGTTGATAATGTAGAACACCGGCGACCGGCAACGTGTAAAATGAACCTACACAACGATAACGGTAACGATAACATTATAACAAGCGCCTCCCCCCCCCCTATCTCTCCCCTCATCCTGGTGTAGCCTTTCTTGGGATACCAGAGACGACGTGGCCTGAATGATTGCCTGTATTTTTTTTATTCTTTTTCCACCATAAGATACTATACATACGGTCGTATGCTACCATATATATTTTTTTTTCGAGGGAGTATGCTATATAATCTAAATTGAAATTTTTCATAGTATCTTTATCAGGAATTTATAATCTTGGTCGGCTCACAAGTTGGCGTGATGAATTTTAATCGTGTTGACGACCGAAAGTTATTGTACATATACGCACGTTAGCACCTTCAGACCGTCGTGTATTACATGCGGAAAGAGCTACATATACGTACGCACGCGCGCCATGCTAAATATGTAGCATTATATTTTTAAAAAATTGCAGGTATATTATTTACACGATTCGATAATATTAGAGTACCTACGAACGAAGGTGTGAGAATGAAACTGCCTGCACGATGCTCACAAGCCGCGTATATTTTTGTGTTTCAGACGAATGTTCCCCACGGTCAGGGTATCGTTTACAGGTGTTAGAACGGAGCAGCGATACGCCGTTTTAATGGATATTATTCCGGTAGATAATAAACGATATAGGTATGCTTATCACAGATCATGCTGGCTAGTGGCCGGCAAAGCTGATCCGCCAGCTCCGAATAGACTATACATGCATCCGGATTCGCCCTTCACCGGAGAGCAACTTAGAAAACAAATTGTTTCTTTTGAAAAAGTCAAGCTTACCAATAACGAATTGGATAAACATGGTCAGGTAAGTCGAACTTATGCACGCTCCATTAATTATTTATCGCCTAGCGTATATACCACTTACGTACCTACGTATACATATCGATTTATCGTTTCGCGAATGCATATTAAAAAAGAAAAAAAATAGAACTCTGGTACCTATACCTAACTGTAATACGTACTAGTATACTGATCGATAAAAAATGCATGTCAAGTTTCCATACGCGTAAAAAGTGCAGTACCTAATATAGTATGAATATTTAAAAAGAAAATCTTTACACGGGCCGAATAGAAAAGCTCGTCGACAAGGTGGTGGCGACTGGCGAGTACAAGTACCTAAGTATTTGTTATTTGTGGCCCAACAAAGGTGTCATGACGAGCCATGCAGCCAAGCGGCGAGTATTTCCGCACAGCCGACGTGTATACGTATTTAAATTTTTATCGATGCGAGGTGTGAGATATCTCAAAGAGGCGTTACCTACCTCAAAGTGCGCCCCGCCAAGCGTGAGCTGTGCAGTTTAATCGGTTAAAACCATCTGCGAATGATAATCATAGGTGTAAGAATCGTATGTTTTATCGTCGATTTCATATCTTCAAGTATTTCGAGGTGGTATTCGGGCTTATTCTCGATGCCAATTTCGTGTGGGGAGGATGAGCACATTGTTACAATGTAGAATTTGAGATGTTGATAAGATAATTTAGAAAAATTACACGCCAGATGGTTTCTCCAATTCGACGAGCGTCAAGTACATAGGTATATTTTTCAGGTTTGTGTGTGATGAGGAGGATAAATTTTACAAGTGAGAGGATTTCGCGTGTAAGGAAATAAAAAACAGTACGAGTTGAAGACCAACGAAATTAGATTCGAAATTGATCCATTAAGTACTTGCCAAAGAAAGATCCTCAATCACCAAAAATATTTTAATTACAAAATATGAGAATGCACCTACTCTTGTAGGCAAAATTTCAGGGACTTGAGTGCACTCATTGAATTTTGACGAATTTTTGAAAATCAAATTTGATCTACATATTTGATAATTGAAAATATGCAAAATTGCAACTATTAGAGCCAGTCATTGGAAGCAAAAGCAAATAGCAAAACCGGAAAAAAAAACGGAAAAATCCCGAAAAACCAAAAGCAAAACCACAAGCAAAAGCAGAACGTTTGAAAAACCAAAACCAAAAGCAAAAGCAAAACGTTTGGAAAACCAAAAGCAATAGCAAAAGCAAAAGCAAATCAAAATTCGTTTTGCTTTTGCTTTCCCCCTC
>FIZT01011156.1:0-20852 GCA_900065295.1 Paracoccus marginatus | reverse complement strand
CCCCAAAAGGACCCCAAATACGAAGTTTGACCTTTTTTGACCCGTAACTCTCGAAATAACGAATTTTTCAAAATTTTGACCCTCACCCTGAAACATATATATAGTATATATTCCCCCAAAATCGGTGTCTAGGGACCCCAAAACATGGAGAAAAGTGATTGCTGACCGAAATTTTCAAAGTCGAGACTATCGCAATAGCCACAATTTTTTTCAAAAATTTGACTAAAAATCGTCAACACCTGAGACCTACACAATCCTTCACCTCGCGAAATTAATTAAGAAATAGATTAAATTCGAGCAGCTTGTAGGAAAAAAAAGCATATCAAAGCCTACGTACATTTAATCGAGTACGAAAATTGTTCATAGAGCAGAAGAAAATCATTAAATCAACGTAGATTCGCTACAGAGAAAAGTTCAAAAAGCAACTGCCACTCTGTTCCTTTCCCATACACAAAAGCTGCTTCCTTCTACGCAATAAGCTTTCGTTTTCGTTCTAGTTACCCCATATCGTACTGAAATTTCGCAATTCGAATAACTGCGTTATCAGACGCGCAAAAGGTAACACGCGAAACACACACACACAGGTTTCCAAACAAATAATACACTACTTCGTGAAATGAAATGATTAGTTTGTAATTCGCACGACACAATTTGAACGAAATAAAATAAAAACGAAAAAAACGTTTCATCGAGTTTAGTCTAGCTACGAACGTGAGCATTTATCGCAATAATTAATACCGCTGATAACGTAACATCGCCCCAACGACGACGACGACGTTTCCGAAGATACGAAAAGGATGGACATCCGGAGCCCACCGGAAAACCCAAACAACCATCCAGCGCAGAGTACGATTTTAATGGTAAACTCGAACCCCCCCCCCCCCCAGCTCCAGAGTGGAAAATTTTTTCTAAAAATGTCTCAAAAAATAGGTCTCGTATTCATTCACGACACGTGGAAAAAAATCTCAGATTTATGGTACTCTTGCCTCAGAACGCAGCTGTCATACCTTCACGCTGCTAATAATGCAACCGCACGAGGTGAACGTTAGGTTGAAACCACCTAGGAGGTCGCGAAAATTTTCTAGCTCATCGTTGAACCACACGATTGTTCGTCTCGACCGCGATCTACGGACGGTTTGACGATTAATACGCGCTATTAACGGAATAATTACAATATTCGGTATTCCGAGTAAAATTTTTCAACCGGTTGTCAATAGTTTCGTCTCGCGAATCACATCCTGGAGTCTCGAGACGATTACTGAGAATGGTAGGATATTTCTATAGAATCGATGGCGTTATTTCGGCTGCAAAATGAGGAAGAATTTTCAAAATCAAATCGAATCGAAAAAATTTCCTATTGCTCGGTCAACTTGGAAAAAGAAACGAAATTTTCAATTTTCGAATACCGTTATTCCATTAGAATGAGAAAATTTAGCCACGACGTATTACGTACTTCATCAGATAAGAAAATTAATAAAATTCACGAGATAAAGAAACAATCGAATATGCATGTACTTCGATACGAACGTTCGAATCGAAATTCTCTACTCAATAAATGTACAATTCAACTCAATTTACTTCCATCTCACCAGCGCTATCGTTACTCTCGCTTACAATGCTACTTTGAAATTAAAGCCACAGCCGAAAAACAATATACAAAATCTGAAACTTCGTCAAACAAAAGACATCTCCGACTCGCCGACATTTCTCCTCATCCCATCTCTTCGGTCTTTCCAATTAGTATTCGTAAAAGAAGCGAATCCAACGTTGCCATATCGTACCCAGCCAGTCAATTGTTGGAGAAAATATCGTTCCGATTTGATACACGAGAACACGACCACGTCTTTCGGTTTCGTACGCGTTGCACCAACACGGAGCCTATCCCTGTCGTTTCAATAATTACTCGACTATGTCTCGCCAGCGACCATACCACAACAATGCGATTCCCGCTGAGGGATGATTTTTTGAAAAAGTTGAAATTTTTTCAACGCGTAATACTCGGTAATGAAATTTCATCAGCGTAGAACGCGTTTTCTAAAATGATAAAAACAATTTATCAACGTTCCCCTAATTTTGGCGAGGTAAACATCATTAGAAGGTGGTGGTGCCGGAACCCGAAGGGAAAAACTCGTTCGGCGAAGCGAACCGACCCTATTCTTTTGAAAATAAAAAGCCGATACGCGATGCATCGGAGATTCAACGTTCTCTAGATAGATATGCGAAACTGGTTTTCAACAAGTTTTTTTTGCACGTTTGTAATTAAACGGCTGGATAGCGGATATTTCTTTTTCTCTTTTTCAAAAAATACGTAAAAAGATGCGAACGAACACGAAACGCTGCTAAAGACACGACGCCGCGGTGACGTTTACAACAAAATAATAGCCGGCTAAATGACGAACTTTAGAATAAATTATGATTAACTAGGCCGAGCCAGCGTCTGTTTCGACGCTACGCGAGTACATTTTGCAATGTTTCTTCTATATCTTCAGAATTTAATCGTGTTCACGAGCAGAATTATATTGTACGAAATTTTCCACAAGTATGACTTGGTATTTCTACTGGTTCGGGTTAAATAATGAAGCGAAAAAAACTCCCAAAAGCTATAAAACCAAGTTTGATAATTTTTCCCGCCAAAAATACTGTCATCGAAAACCAACGTTTGAAGTACGAGTGATAAGAATTGAAAATATTAGTTTTCCTGGAATTTTGAAGCAGGACAGATAAATACAATCCCAGCACGTAGAACGTGAAAATTGTCTTTTTCAATAACTGGCCTACCTCAACAACCATAAATAAAAATACGCCTGTTTGAATAGATTTTTCTACAACCTGTTTTTCGATATCGCCCAAGAAATTAAAACCAACCAGATATTATGCCAAGAAGTACAGAGAGAAACCGAAGAAAAAAAATTGATTATATTGTAAGATTTCGTAAAATTTCAACGTCCATCGAAGAATTATTTTTAAAAAAAAATCAATTTGATAAACACCTCGATAATTTTCTGGTATACGTACGAGTTCGAGATTTTTTTCACATTGAATTGCTCATACAATCAACTTGAAAAAGTACCTGAAATTTAGAATTGTCATCTTATCGAAAAACTTCGATCATCTAGACGGTATCGCTTTGCAGGGTGAAAAAATGACATCAAAAACCATTCGGATATCACTTAGCGAGCCTTCGCACGTGCGTTACCATCGGTCATTATCATACTAATTACTACTAGGTAGATTTAAATACCGTTTTGAAGTACTTACAAAGGTAATTTTTTAGATTTATCTTCGGCAGTCAGCAACGGTGGTGAGGAAGTTTCTTCGTCTAGACTATCGTTACCGGAACTGCTAGCGGTCGCGTCCGAATCGAAATCGCTAGCGATGGCTTTAATTTGGGCATGCAGCTGACCAGAGATCTTTTCAATGTGTTCGTGAACGTCTAAATTTAATTTAGGTGCAACGGATGCGGAGAAACTACGACCGTTTTTCGTCTCTTTGGCGCCGGCTCCGAAGTAATGGGCGAATTTTTCGTTATTCGGCGGCAAACACGATGGATTCGAACAGCTTTTCAAACGTTTTAAATAAAAATCCATCGGCGATTCGGAATGTGGTGTATTTGATTCATTCCTTAGAACGTTACCGTCGAACGATTTACAACGGCAGAAATCTAGCAAGCTGCAAATCTGCTCCGAGGTATGAAGGCCAAACACTTTGGATTGTTTCATTTTCAAACGCCTGGTCAACCTGTCGATTCGCCTTTCGATTTGTAAACATTTTTTACGTTTTTCTTCGCCGTCGTCGACGTACGAAACACTATTGTCGACTGGTACATCGGTCGGGTGCTCTTCTTCCATGTTTATATCGTCCACTTGATTCAATAGCACCCTTTCGAAACTGGTTAGATTTTCGGACGATATGTCATTCTGCTCGGCGTAAATTTGGCCGTTAGTCGTGGCCACTGGAGCGGTTTTATCGGCATTTTTCGCCATTATTTGCAAAAATTCTTCGCAATCTTGCGTGAAATTATTCCCGTTGCGGCACATTTCGCGCTCAAAATTTGACAGTATATCAACGGCGGGTGTGAAACGTTTTTCTTTAACGCTAAGGTTTCCATCGAAATTAGGCATATCAATCTTTTGCAACCCCATGGTATCTTTTTTATCCCCCATAGAATCACTTTCATTCATTATACGATTAACGGCGTCCAACGTATACGTATTGTCCGATAAATACACCACGAATTTTTCGTTTAAAACGTTACATAAATAAATAACGCGCACACAGCCGAATATTTCACCACTTTTAACATGTCTTTCAGTTTTCTTAATTACGAAAATAATACAAAATACTTTCACGCACATAAGTTGAAATTGTTTAACGCATGTTTGAAAATTATCGCTGGCGCGAAGTGATACACTGATAGGTTGATAATTTTCGATGAAAATCGAAAAATCTTTGACAAAAATTATACACGTACAAGCTGGTGCCATGACAACATTGGTTCGCCTCAAAGAGGCAAGCCGGAATCCCATTCATTCATGGGTCATAACTACATCTTGAGATACAAAATTGAAATTTAAAGGGCTATGTAAAAATTGCACCACGTGATACAGGCTACGAAGAATGAGCGCGAATTAATTTACCTAACACCACGTTCAAACCGCACTATTCATCACTAATAAATAAAAAATAAATTTATAACTCATATTTTTACGGATTATTCGCGGAATAAATAAAAAACAAAACTTATTTCAGCCGTAATAATAATCACATCCTGTTACAATATATACAAGATGGCGTTAAGTTACATTAAACGAAACGAAACTATTGGCGTACTATTCCACAACAAACAGCACAGACGACTCGCACGTCGAACAAAGAACTCCACAACTCAACTCCGGTAACGGGCGAAGGCAGAATAACGCTGCGCCGCAACACGGCAACTACGCAACATTCCAATAGTTCGTTCGTTTTACATCAGATGGCGTTTTGAAGAAATGGAGTTACGTTTTTTTCCTGTTTAAAATTTAAAATTTAAAATTTAAATTATTATTTAAAAGAAGACAATTAATGTTTTTTATTATGTTGGAAAATAAATGAAATGTTGTAATAAATTAAAAAAAATTTGGGGATTTTTGAAATTTTTTTCTGATTTGAACAGGCAGAAAATGCCATCATAAAAGAAAATTCTAGTAAAAAAGTCGGAGTAAAAACATGAGAGAATTCAAAAAAAATGTGGATTCATTTCATTATTATTATTATTATGTAATTTTTCACACATGATCTTTGCAAATGAAGATAAAAAAAGGAGTGGCATTTGCTTTCATAAGAAATTTTTAAATGCACGATGCTTACAAAATAAGAAAATAACCGAGAATACCCCCCAAAAAAAATTGAATCCAAACGAGGCAGCTATAACTTCTACACAGCCAAATCAACTTGAGGTTTTTCAAATTGCCAAAGCCTCAAAGGAATTAAATCAATCAGAATAACTGTACCAAAGTTATTATTGCCCGTATCGTATTTAAAAATTGAACAAATAATGTAATTAAAATCAGAAAATCAATTATCAATATAAAGCTTTATTAATATTAAAGAGACTACTTCATCATACTTTGAATGCAACTTTTATTTTTTTTATTTTCGAAATTTTTTTACGTGGACGTTATTAAGCCAAAGGTGATCCAGCGCCATCTCGACGAGGAGAACATTTTAAAAATTGAAAATAAATTATTTCGGCGCACTGAAACTGAAAGTTAATGCACCAAATTTTGACCATGTATTGAAACTTTGAATCTTCATTAAGCCAAAACCCACCAAGCACCAATAGATACATTAAATTTCGAACACCATACAATACATTGAATTGAATCTTTAATCGCTTAATAAAGAATCTTTATTAAGCCAAAACCGACCAAATGCCAAGATATACGAGTTAATGTCACTTGGTCAGTTTTGGCTTCATTAAAAATTTGTAATTTTACGTGACCAAGCGACAGACATCTCGTCATTTTGAAAAATCCGGTGTTGACGGTCATCTGATAGCCGCTTCATAAGATTACATGTAAATTGCAAACGATCCAAGATGGCGTATGATTATACTTGCTATCCTGCTATACTTCTGCGAATAGTGAATAGTGATAGGTGAATAATGAAAATACTCGCTTCTCATTGGTTCATGATTTTTGGGTTCGAGTCACTCGTCACTATAAGGTACTGTAATTCAGGTATAACCATCCGCCATTTTGGGTGCAACTTGCAAAACTTGTACGTGAGTATTTTACCATTCGAAGAATACGTGCGACAGAAAACTTCGTGTTTGGTGTTATGATTTTCGACTCATTTGCAGCTCAGTGCTGAATGTGATCATAATATGGTAATAGTTGATCATTTTCAGAATGTTACATAATATTTCATCAAAATCGTTACTCATCATTAATTTTCATTTCCCAAAAAGCAATACCTATACCTACCTCTACTTATCTACTACATGAAACATTATAATTATAGCACTTCTGGAAAATGATTATTGGGTAACTAATACTACAGTCATTTGAAATTAATTCATTTTTCTCTTGGGTTTCTCCTAAGAAGACCGCGCAAAAAGCAAGCATCGAAAAATGTTGTATGCACAATACACCTTACAAAGTTTAGACTTTAGGCTTACTTTTTAATTTTTTACCCATTTAATTGTAGCAATAGTAGTACTTTACGATGGGCACTACTAATTTTTTCGCCGAATCAGCTGCTTCGCTCATCATCATCATCAATTCATCATACAAGTTGATCAAAATTAACAAATTACTGCGAATGATAAAAATTCAAAATGTTTTCTACCTGTATTCATTCTTCGTTTTTCAACATAGGTATTAGGTACGTTATATTCCTAAAACATTGAAAGTATAAAATAATTGCCAATTTATTGTTAATTAACAATTTGTTTCAAAATATAAAAACTTGAACGATAGATCATAATGACTGTAAAATTACAATACTTAATTGAAATAGCAACAAAACATCAGCCCATATTCAGAACCGAATTAAAAAGGACACTTTCAAAATTAAAAAAAAAAAAATAATATTACATATTAGAAACTTCAACTGAAGAACTTCTACAAGACAAAATATAAGAACAAAATAATTATTTAAAAGCCTTATCCGTAATATTTACAAAGATTTACATCATATAAAATATAAATGTTGAAAATTTAAGATTAATTCTTCAACTAAAAAACTTTTCAAACAATATAAATACCTACAATAGAAGTACAAAGATGAAATTATTTCAAATTTTTAAATAATACGAATCACGACACTATAGAATCAACATCGTGAATTAATTTCCTAAGTTTACTTTCTGTGTCGTAGATACCGTCGTATCGTCTACAATGTAACTGATGTACATACACCTTGACCATGAACTCCGAATTGATTTCAATACTTTTTTTCAACGTAGGAATGCCCGTCCGACCGAGTGAAACTTGGGCTAAACAATAAGATTTATTTTCCGGAATAACGTGTATATTCCAATGTGGCATGGAGTCAAATATTTCTTCCATCATTTCGTATATTGTTCTCGGTTCTTCGGCTCTCTTCAGCTCTTCCAATTTCGCTTTCTTAGGGCCAGCTTTCGTTTTAACAATTTTAGTATTGGAAAAACCATCAAATTTCGACGCAGCATCTGAAGTCGTTTGGTTATGTATATTATCAGCGGCAGAGGCAGTCTTTTTGAAGGTACTTTGGTTGATACTTTTCAAAGCTGGTGTAACTTTTTGAGACAGGGGAGCAAGCGGTGGAGGATCAATAGATGTCGTTTCATACTCATTCCTACGGGGCACATTCTTTAGCGACCAGGTATCACGTTTAGGTAACGACGATAATGGTTTCAAACCAGTTGTGTTACCGGCATTTTTTGGAACGGTAAACGAATTGGAAACACTGGTATTTCCTCTGACATTCGCATTCGATACTGAATTTGACTGATTCTTTACATCAAGGGTTAATATTTTCTTGCAATTGAATGAATTACTTTTGTTGACTTGAGGACTTTGATACTTCGGTTTATATCGCCTTATATTTAGCTGGCTCGACAAGATGGGAATTTTGAGCAATGATGTAAAAACTGTTGCCGGATCTACACTCAATTTTTTTTGAACTGGCTTTATATTTGGAGTTTCACTTGGTTGAGCGTTGCCAGAGGATATGAAGGTTTTCGAATTATTCAATTTATCAGCGAAGGCGTTAGAATTGTTTCTGATACCTCCTTTATAATCATACGAATGGTTTTTCTCCACTGCAACTTTTTTAGGTGGAGTAACTTTTTTCGAACTCGCCGACTTGTCTGAGATAACTTTCACGTCTTCATCAGAGCTCATTGTTGGTAAGTCAAGACTTTCGTTATAGTCCTCATCAGAAGTTACGACTGGTTTATCAAGATCGTCGTCGTCTAACGAAGATAGAGAAGAACTGCTACTTTCAAGCCTTTTGGATTTTCGATCTTTCACTATCCTTCCGTCTGGTAAAAACTTCAGTTGCCTTTTTCTGGTCTGCACTCCATAGGATTGCTGCGATGCAGAACTGACATCAGTTTCTTTCTGGTCCACGCTAGAATTTGATAGATGCGATTTTTTTCTCGTATTTCGCTTTTTTTCTGCCGCAAACTGTCTAGACAATCTTTCAGCATCTGCTTGCGTCATTTTGTCTAAACGTATAACAGGCTTTTTCAGAACAATGGGCGTTTCGCTGACGTAACTGAGAACTCTACCATTTTTCGATTTCAAACGATACAAAAATTTCTTTTGCCTGAGGGCACACTTCGGTGATTGGGCCACTGAAGACTTAGGAATTGATTTTGTAGTCAACTGTACATTTGAAAGCTTATCTTTGTCATTTTTATCGACGTTTTTTCCGAAACCATAAATTTTTATTTTCGTATCACTATCTCCAATATTTAATTTATTCGTAGGGACGCAATCAGTTCGGTTTTGTTTTTGAATGAGAATAGAATCATTCTGTAACGGATCAATGGTGGTCACGTCGTTTCTGTTCTCCGTCGCATCATTAAAAGGCGCACTTTCTAATTCCGAATCAGCTCGAAGAGCATCTTCGACAATACTCTCGTAACTTTTCTTTTCAGTACCTTGAGCACTGTTTTTATGATGGTTTATCACTAGGACGGCTTCATTTGGTTTTACATTTTTCACGTTGTTCAAAATTTGCTGTAAAACACTAACGGGTATATCTTGCACAGATCTTGCTCCACTGATGATGATTTTCTTGTTATCTTCGGTACAAATTTGCACAGTCGGCTGAATGGGATTTTTAGTTTCAGTTTTATTCGTATCGCTCACAACGACGGGTTTCACTTCTTTTTGAGTCACTGATTCAATAATAGTAAGTTTTGCAGTTTTAGTGTTACTGTCGACGGTCGCGGTAACGGCCGGAGTGCCAGTAATCACGGGAACTCCTCCATTTTGAAGCGTGTGTGTTGTTGAAGCCTTCGTCGTACTCATTGCGTAAGATTTTCTGAAAATTGATTTATAATTATGAATAAAATTTCCGGTGTAAAATATCATTTCAAATAAGTATATACAGTTCGTAGTTTGCTTACCTTTGAATACCGAGAAAAAAATTTTTGGCGCGCTCTTCGTCTTCTCAATTTCAAATAAATTCTTTTTGAATAATCAATGTACGATTGAGATGTAATACCTAAATTCAAAACAGACTCGTTAATTAAAAAAAAAAATAACATTCAATAATAACGGAAATAACATAATCAAACATTTTGGAGGCAAAAAAAGGGTTGTGATAAGTGTTCAATAACAACCACATGCTTATGAAAATGCATAAAGAGTACTATAGAACTAGTCACAATTTCTGCTCAGAATACTACTCTACAGCGATATAGTCTTACAAAAGTTATGTGAAGTAAAAACAAAACATACATAATATTGAATAGCTTCAAAATGAGAACGGTACTTCATCTCAACTTGTAACGTCCGAGGTAGCGAACATTTGACGCGAGTGATTCTGTAGTAATTCGACGAATTGTAAAATGATGTTGATCTAGAAGAGTAATGGAAAATTGTCAAAAAAGATAATTTTTACAGACATTTCAAGATGACTAAAATATTATACTAACATGTTAAAAAAGAATTCAAAATTGAAAAATTTTCATTTTCAATTCAGCGGATCAACGATCAACGCTCTTTTCAACAACAAACTGATATGAGAAGGAAAACAGGGAAGAGGTCACCGCCAAAACTAATTAGAACCAGGTGTGAAATGAAACAAAACGAAACTTAGTTAGTTTTGTATGTCTTCGCAAGATGGCATAGCGTGCCGGTGCGGCGGCGACCTAGCGTACTCGCTGCCGCTTAGTAGTTAGTATTATGCCAAAAAACAAAAAACAAAAACACTGGACGAAATTTTTTTTAAAAAAAGGATCTTAAGCCGACTTTTTCTCTAATTAATATATTACTTTTGTGTTGCGTACCGTGTGTTTTTTAAATTAAATTGCGTTTCGAATTGCAAATGTTTAATGCTTCGTACAATGTTGGCGAAAAAATTCAAGGGCTGCCTAATGGGAGCTCTTTTGGGAGACTGTTTTGGAGGTCCGTTTGAAGGCGATTTACCGCAAAACATTTCCAAAGCGCAATTGCAACTATTTTTCGACAAATTGGAAGGACCTGCTTACAAAAGTAAGATCTGATTATTAAAAATGAAACATTTTTCCTTTACTTATCTGTGCTCATTACATTTGTAGCACCCTTGTACAAGTATTCAGATGACACCGCCATGACAAAATCAGTGGCAGAATCGTTGATAGAGAAAAATGGATTCGATCCTCACGATATGGCTAAAAAGTAATTTGGTATCGAGTTGCTAATTGTTGTAGAATTTGTTTATGTACCGTGTGTGTGATTTAATAATAAATTTTTAAATTGCAACAGATTTATTACAGAATATTACAAGGATCCTAGAAGGAATTATGGTGCAAACGTAATAGATGTTTTTCATAAACTGAACTTGAATTTAGAAGATGTATGGAAACCCGCTCAGGAACAGTTTGGTGGAAGTGGTTCATACGGAAACGGCGGTGCAATGAGAATAGCACCAGTTCCTCTTTTTACTTTCAAGGATTATCCTTCGATGTTAGAAATTGCAGAAAACGTAACTCGATTAACTCATACTAATCGTTTAGGAATTAATGGTGCTTTGCTCCAGGTATACTCTAAAAGAATTTATGTACGAGTGTTTCTTGAGGAAAATGTGTTTATCGATGTTTTATGTGCTTCATGATTTCTTTCAGGCTATTGCTATTCACTTGGGTCTAATAAATGATCCCGACAAGCCTTTAGACATAGCACAATTCATGAAGGAGTTACTATGTAAAATAGCCGAGTTGGAGGATAAATCTGACAAGTAAGTATGTGTTGTGTTTAAACTTGGAATATTTTTGTTTATTTTCAATCTTTTCGTATTTGAAAATATTTGTTGCTAGGGTCATTCCTGATAGCGCTACATATTCGATGCAGTTGAACAAAGTTCGAAAACTGCTGGAATTAGGAGAAAATGCGATAACCGATAGTGTTATTGAAGAGCTGGGTAATGATGTTTCTGCCATATATTCGGTGCCAACAGCAATTTATTGTTTTCTTAGAGCGCAACAGCCAATTCCCAATATCGAAGTAAATATTCAATTTTCTCATATTGGGTTTTTTGACAAATTTGTAATTTTCTGTTTCGATCTTATAGACCGATAATCCATTCCGCCGTACACTCCAATATGCGATTTCATTAGGAGGTGATACAGATACGATAGCAAGTATGGCTGGAGCTATAGCGGGAGCGTACTACGGAATCGACGCTATAAACTCGAATTTAATAAATTTAGCCGAAGGCAAAGAATTGATTGAAACGTTGTCTACCAGATTATATGAAAGAATATCATAAAGTAATTTTAACTGAAAATTCAACAAAGTTTATTTACAATTATTATACAAAATATTTTCAAATTTTTAATCGCGTGAATTACATACAATTTTATGCCTAAAAATATTTTTATTTTATACCGGATAGAATCCCGTAATATCTTTTATAGCTTCAGCTTCATCTACTCCGCTCAATTCTTTATAACATTTAAATTCCATTGTAAATGTAGCATTTCCAGATGTGGCTATTCGTAGATTTTTTGAATAACCTAATAATTCTGCTAAAGGAACTATAGCCTGAACTATCTGAAAAAATTAAAAATCAGTTCAGTTTTGGAGGTTTTTTGTATCTTACTTCACTAATGAAATGAATTTTGGATCTTTGGATGAACTCACTCTGCTTTGGCCACGAGTGGAAAAATTTAAAATATCAGCTCGTCTTCTCGCCAAGTCGGACATCACATGAGGCAAATTTTTTTCATCAGTAATTAGTTCTAAATCCATTACAGGTTCCATCAATGCGGTACTTGACCGTGACAACAACTACGAAATAATTATGCGATTCGTTTTGAAAATCAGAACCGATTTAAATTTTTTACCAATTTACATCTGGGCTTACTTTTTGAACACACTGTGCGGCGGTGGAAGTTAGAATACTATCAGGAGTCATTTTTTTCGTAAATAAGTTGTGTACCATAAAACAAGCGTTTATTACCTGAAATCAAAAGAGGAGATAAACAATAAGAAGAATGATGAATGAATGAAGAAAAATTCAAAACTTACCGGACATCCGATCTTAGGACCTCTTTGTAAAGCGCAATCCATTCCGTTTTTCATTAACATAATTTTCCTCGGTGTGATAAGATTTGTATTGGGTACATTTTCCGGCGTTTTATCTAAAACTATGAATTCCTGGTTTTCGTGCTCTTTTGGAAAAATTGACAAAGAGATTGTGACCACGTGATGAGCATTACCTATAAAGGCGGAAAAGGAAGTAGAAAATTCATTTTCACGTGAATCTTGCTCAATAATAAAGTACCAGAACATACCAATAGAAACTTCAGATTTATGAGTTTCTGTAGCTGATGAAGTTAAATACTCTCTATAAGCGATTTGAAGAGGGCCCAAATCAGCATCTACTTTATAAGTTTTCAATATTCGATCTTTTATAATTTCCAAATGGAGTTCACCCATACCTATTCGAATAAATACGAAATTTAACAAATGTCTTTCTTTTTATTCCAAATTTTTGTCATCTAACCTCCTAAAACAGTTTGTCCAGTCTCAGGATTCACTCTGACTTGAAGGCTTGGATCTTCTCTCTGTAATTCTTCTAAAGCTTGATCAAGCGCACTTTGATATGCCTAAAATGAAAAAGACCAACAGAAATATTTTTTATACGAAGGATATGATTTTAGTGGAGATAAGGTAGCCTTACCAGTGATGGTGCTTCTATTGATTGAAAAAAAACTGGATCCGGTATTTTGATAGGAGGACACAAAAGAGCTCTACTTTCACTTTCAGGCAGTTTACGTTTTTTTGATAACTCTGAAATAGCTTTCTTTATGCTAGATTCGCTATTGGTAATCGTATTTCCACTATGTACTGACTTGAAAAGTATTACATAAATTAGAAATCACAAAATGAGAATTGAAACAAATTACAAAAATAAAGCATACTTTGAGACCTGTAACAGCAGCAATGTTTCCGGCAGTAACTTCCGGTACTTCTTCGTATTCATCCGCTAACGCAATCATAAGACGTTGAATTTGTTCGCTTTTATCTTTAGTTACGTTATATATTTTCTGATTCTGCACTTGCAAAAAAGTACCTTCAAATAATTTCTCGTTGAAAGTACAAGGCGAACAAGATTGTTATAAACAAGAAACCTTTATCATAGCTCCGGAATAAATACGTAAAAATGTAACTGCGCCTTTCTGCTTATCATGAACCACTTTGAAAGCACGCGCGCATAAATTTCCTTTAAAAGCATCAAACGTTGAAAAATCACTATTCATATCAGGCGATGGTAAAATATCTATAACAGCATCCATCAATTTCTGTACACCGATATTTTTGTAGGAGCTGCCGCAAAGCACCGGAACCGCTTTCTAAAGTTGAAAATTGTCATGCAATTGATACTTTAAGGTATAGGTTGAAGGAAAAATGATTCCAACCTGCGATAATGTAACTCTCCTCAAAGCATCATAAATCGGAACGACTCCGACATTCTCTAAGGAATTTTTTTCTAATACGACATTCGCTAAATTATCATCAAAGCCAGATAATTTATCGACCAGTTCACATCTTAAATCACGAATTTTTTTAGAAATGTCGCTATTTTCTGCTATACTTTTTCGAGTTATAATTTCTCCTTGTTCTCCACTCCATGTTAAGATATCCTCGGAAATTATATCCACAATTGACGAAATACCGGTTTTCTCACCTGAAACAATAATAACAATACCAGAATATTTTTTTGAAATGAAAAAATGTACAAATGAAAATTCTAACCTCTAAGCGGTACCTGAAGAGGCAAAAATTCGGTTTCAAATTTAGTTTCAAGCGATTTCATACACATATCGAATGATGAGTCCAATCTGTCCATTTTATTCACATAGACCATTCGAGGAATTCGGTACTTATTAGCTTGCCTCCAAACAGTAAGTGTTTGGGCTTCGACACCTACAGAAATTATCAATTCGAATGAAAAAACTACGAAGAGAGTCATTTTGCAATTATTTACCTTGGGATCCGTCGAGAATAATGATTGCTCCATCGATTACGTTCAACGATTTTTCCACTTCGTAGGTAAAATCAATATGTCCGGGTGTATCAATTATATTGATACGATGGTTCAACCACGGAATAGTCACAGATGCGGAGGTTATGGTTATCCCTAATCAAAAGACGTAGCATTCTGGTTTATAAACGATACTAATTATTCATAGTAACTTCCAAAATGGTCACCTCTATCGCGCTCTTGTTCTAAATAATCTGTAATGGTATCACCGCGATGAACTTCTCCCATTCTGTTGATGATTCCTGAATAAAACAGCATTCGTTCGGTGGTGGTTGTTTTACCTGCGATTGAAATGATCGTTTCAAAGCGATAATGCATCGGTTTTGATTTAACTCACGAGTGAATCATAGAACTACCTGCATCAATGTGGGCCAGAATGCCAATATTTCGAATTTTTCTGAGATCATGTTTGGTGTCTTTGATGCTCGAATGCAGTTGTTTGAAAATCGTAAAGCCACCGAATTTTCTCCAGTACGTCAGCTTCAAACCGGAACGGTTCATGGTTTTTATTCACATAAGTAGCTTTATTCTTTAAAATTGTACCATGATAGGAAAGCTATCATAATTATGTTCACTTGTATTCACATCAGGGCATCGGTAATTCGGTATAGTTATTTTTTATTTTTAAAACCAACTGTTATAATTCGAAATTCACGATTTTTTGAAGAAAGTAGAAAGAAAGAGATGATTCAAATTTCAAATTCTAATCATTTTTTTATCAGACGGTGGTTCTGCGCATGTGCGCGAACTTGACACAACGACGGTAAATACCGTGAAATTACTCAAATACAATATTTTTCAGCGGTAATTAGGAGCTACGCTAGGAGCTACGGAGCTAGTACGAAAACTATTTAGTCATCAACTAGTCATGATTTCATGAAAGAAAGCTAAAAATGCGAAAAATGCGCTGTTGATTTTTTATTGTTTTTTATAACTGAAAAATTAAAGATTATTATTAATTTTTCGCCATTTTCCCAATTGTTTGAAATTTTAGTATTATTATCCCAGTAATTAAATACTACAATGTCTACCGAGTGTACCACTGAAAGAGACAGTTGTGAATCATCGCCAGTATCCAAGGTAAAGTAAACATTGTTATTGTTTTCTACCACGTTTATTTTCTCTTCCATAAAGTAATCCGGGTTCTTCTCTATTAAATGTACGGCAAATTCTGTTTGTTTAAATTTTGATGCCGGTTTGCTTTCAGTTGTAAATATTTGCAATTATTGCATCTGTGAAGGTATTTAAACTTGATTGTGAATTCCATCGATTGTTATTTTAGCACATGAAAATGGATTCTACTTGCCAAAATGGTATCAAAGATGGCAGCGAAGTTAAAGTTGAGGAAATGACCTCACGCGATTATTATTTCGATTCTTACGCTCACTTCGGAATTCACGAAGAAATGCTGAAAGATGAAGTGCGAACGTTGACGTACAGGAATTCAATGTATCACAACAAACACCTTTTTCAGGTAAAATGTGAAAGTGGTTAGTATTTTTACTTGGCCGTTGTTTTAAAACTAATGCGCATTGCTTGTGAAATTTTTAGGGCAAGATAGTTTTAGATATAGGATGTGGCACCGGCATTTTGTCTATGTTTGCGGCCAAAGCTGGAGCAGCTCGAGTAATCGGGATCGATTGTTCGAACATCGTTGATTACGCCAAAGAAAATATTCTTGCAAATCAACTTGACCATGTTATATCAATTGTGAAGGGTAAAGTTGAAGATGTTGAGTTACCATTTGGTATTGAAAAGGTCGACATTATAATATCCGAGTGGATGGGTTACTGCTTATTTTATGAGTGCATGTTGGATACTGTGCTCTTTGCCCGAGATAAGTGGCTTAAACCTAATGGTCTTCTGTTTCCTGACCGTACATGTTTGTACATCACTGCCATCGAAGATCGCCAATACAAAGATGATAAAATAAATTGGTGGGATGATGTTTACGGTTTTAATATGAGTTCCATTCGAAAGGTGGCGATAACTGAACCGTTAGTTGATGTGGTCGACCCGAAACAAGTACGTGCTTTCAAATCAGCCTGTAACGATGACAGTTCGAGTGATACTAACTTTTGATTATTATTCCCTAGGTAGTCACCAGTTCTTGTTTAGTAAAAGAAGTGGATTTATACAAGGTCACGAAGGCGGACTTATCATTTTCCACTCCTTTCAATCTGATAGTCAAACGCAACGATTACGTTCAAGCTTTTGTAACATTTTTCACAATTGAATTCACTAAATGCCACAAAAGAATCGGCTTCAGTACATCGCCCGAGTCTCCTTACACTCACTGGAAACAAACGGTTTTCTACTTCGAAGATAGTCTTACTGTTAAGAAAAACGAAGAAATCACCGGAGTTTTTTCTCTGAAACCTAACGATCGAAACACTCGTGATTTAGATTTCACGATAGACGTTCATTTTAAAGGCGAATTATGCGAAGTTCATACTACGAACGATTATAAAATGCGCTGAATTCCTTTTTTATTCTATTTTTTTTTTCTGTCTTATCTGCTACGATTTTTCAATATTTGAGGTTTGCCGTGAGTTTTAATTTTTGTGCATTTCGACTCTGATTTTTAATTTTGTTTTTTAAATAAAAAAGTTGATCGCACTCTTAATTTTACATTCTGTAAATGCATTTAAAGCCGTTCATATCGAGGTAAATTTGTCTTTTTTCACCGCACCCTGAGCTAAATTTCTATTCATCTTGCAACTCGACCAATTGAATTTTTTCATGATTAGAAGACTAAAATTTTTCGATTATCTGATGCCTTGTGCTTTAGAATGTTAATTTGTGATACCCATACTTTTTTGCACTTGTCTTCCGTATATCCCGACAATTTCATCAGGACACTGAAAGTGAAAACGGAATGTTGAAATGAAACGCATTTATTTTCCCAGTCGTCGGTGTTTTTACATACGAACGCATACGAAAAAGAAATTTGTCAGGAGAAATTTTGAAATCGCCGGCTAGTAAAGGTTGCTTGAGTAGGGAATTCATTTCATTTCATTACCTTTGTTTTCATATTTTCTCAGTAATTAATATTGATGATAGGTTCTTCAGTTCGACTATTCACAATTTCCCTAAAGATAGTGCTCCTTTTTTATAGCAGTTCATTTTCTCTTCTTTTCTTTTTTAAAATAAAAATGTAGGTATTATGTTATTATATGTACTAGTAATTTATGTTACAGTTATTTTGGAAGTGCAAAATTTGTTCTGTCTGCGTTCTGAATTCTAATTATTTTTTCATTTTCGTTTGTATTGCGTTTTAAATGTATTTAATTAGAAAAAATCCTCTCGTATCGATTTTTATTGAAAAAATACATTCGAGTATTACTCATTTTTGTTCGCTTTTTTCTCCCTGCAATTTTATCAGCTTTTGGTATTCTATCATACATACCTACTGATGAAGAGAAAGAATTTTCACGAGTTTCGAATGTTTCGATTGGTTGATTATTAATGTTCATTATTTATTTGATGGTTGACACACTTGTGTTGTTGAAATTGGCGAATTCAGCTGAAGCAGATGTCGAATGTTAGCGCTCATGTTTTCAGTAGTTGTTATGTTCTCGCTATGGGATTTCTATTATGTTTGAGACAAATTATACAAAATGGTGAGTAAGAAATATTCTAATTCAAGTAGGTGATGGTATTTATGTTTTTAATCGTGGATCATTCGATCATGTTTCAGCGATCTGTACTTGATATATTACTTCCTTTATAAAACAGTTTGGATTAAAGTTATTTTTCTATGATGATAATGATTCCTGTATTGAAATTATTCTCTTCTACTAACGTATTGTTCTGCTTTCTGAGTGGATGCAACCATAAGAAAAAAAATGCTCACTGTTTAACCAACCACCGCTTACCTAACAATAATATTAGGTATTTTCGCTGTTCTTCCAAAGAATATAACTAATATAACGATTTGAAAAAACAATTAACTATTGAAATATAAGCCCCATAAAATTACTTACTTACTTTTAAAATAAATTGATTAACTTGAGCAATACGCTGTGCACGTAACTATCAATTTTTGGAATCATGATGTACAAAGATACAGCGAAGATATTTTTGGCTGCTCGGTGAGAGACCTTTGCAGTAATGATAAAGTATATACTTACCATAAAAAATACGGTTGCATGCGTTTCATTGCGACGCTCATCTCTTATTCGATAGAATAATATTTGCATACCTACTTGTCATTTTTTATAGCTAAATATATTGCATTTGACCGGTAATTTTGCCAAACACGATGATCAATACCGAAATTAACGATTCATCTGCCTATCTATCTAGTACTCAAACACTATATTGCTGTTGTTTATGTATCGATCGTTATGAATAGAACTAGAAAAATAAATACTGGGTACCTATCATAAAAATAATTTAAAATGTAATATTTACACTTTACACTCACAAT
The DNA here is from genome assembly GCA_900065295.1 of Paracoccus marginatus. NCBI lineage: Eukaryota > Metazoa > Arthropoda > Insecta > Hemiptera > Pseudococcidae > Paracoccus > Paracoccus marginatus. The sequence goes on along the minus strand of FIZT01011156.1, from coordinate 1,690 downwards.
TAGATGTGTTGTTCGTTAATCCAGTAAATTTTCACTTAATATGTATAATTCTAAATCTGATAATAGTACCTACATACGTAACGCCATGATTAAAAAAAATTATTGCGTTATTTGTTAGCGATGAATACTAATTAGTTGATAATTAATTAATTAGGAATAAATAAATGATAATTGATAATAAATATTTTCAAAAGTAACTGCATAAAAATAATGTTGTATGAGGTGCCACCTCAAATAACAGTAGGCAACCCCTTGGCTTCATGATAATATTTCAAGTAAACTTCATAAATTGAAGGCGAAGTTAGTATTGGACATTCACATTCGCTGCCACTTCATGAAAAAGTAGGTACGCAATGTTAGTGTCTTCTAAATTTTGTTTTTAATTTTCCAGTTTCAGTTTTTTTTTTTTTTTACAGAATGTTTGCGTCGTTCTTCCGTAGGTACGTACCATCTATCTTATTTTCAAGTATCAAGGATAGACGAATAACATACCTATACCTGGTACCCATCCAAGAAGAACGCTAGATACTTTTGAAAAGTACTATCTTCGTAAATATAAATAATGCTTGTGATACTTGGCGAGTGCCTAAACTTATTTTAGTTTTTTCTTCGATGAGAATTCATTATCATTTTCATCAATGCAATGGTTAGAATTGTAAGTAAATAAAAATGCATGTAGGTAGGTACATACATACATTTATTTTAAATCATAAAAAAGTGCGAAAAATGATATTACAAAATAAAACAATACAAAACGTTTACTTAATACGATAATTCTTTCGCGCTGTATAGTCCTTGAATTTATATTTAGTACGTAAAAATACTAAAGATGTCGTCGAAATAATATCTAGTAATTTTGTTCTTCGTTAACAAAAGAAAAATACAGGTAGGTACATACGGACAAGGATTCAATAAATAATGGTATTTTTATTGCCGTTAAACGAGTTGAAATTTTCATCACGATTATCAACTGGCATGAGATACCAAGAAAAGAATATTAAGTAAAGCTTAAAAAATAATAATTAATTGATAATTTTCACAGGAACTTCGAAACAAAATACGTATGCGTTATTTCTTGGGTCTACTAGGGCCCAGTGTAAAATCACCTTCACCTGTTGAAAAAAAAAATGTATCGTAAAAATTTTAATTGTAAGACTACCTAAGTTTTTTATTAATGATAATTTTGCTAATGAAAGGCAAAAAAATCGGTACAAATCAGCAATTCCATTAGCGCATTAGAAATAATGTGTTGTTGTAGAGTAGGAAAAGTAATGTTAAGTAAGTACAATGTACATCCTGTCGGTGATTATGTGTATATTTTTTTTTCTATTTCCTATTTCTTACATAGGTTTAGGTAAAGGTAATTGAAGGTAAACATTGGGATTTGGGTTAATTTTGTACCTGTTACGTTTTGCTATACTCTAAGCGTGATGAAAAATTAAGTACCTATACAAAAAACAAAACGTGATCGCGAAACAAAAAATTGAACCATGCCACGAGTAGGTATACAATTCCTACGCTTATAGGATCTTAATAGTTGATAGAACCGCGGAGAACTCTATAGTCGGGGAGCCAGCATAGAGAAGTCCTGCACCCCCTGCCGATCTTCTGGGACATTTTTTTTTCTTGAAGGGAACATCCTAGGGTACATTTCTAGCGGTTGTCCTCAAAAAAAAAGGTGGCCCTACTT